>OY978217.1:8373313-8501690 GCA_963854785.1 Vaccinium vitis-idaea
TGGTGGCTCGATCCAGAACTAACCTCAATGTTTTTAATCACTGAAAACAAAACCAGAAAAAACAAGACTTTAAATAACACTACAGCAAATCAAATTTTCGAATTAAATGGAAAAAAAAAAAAAAAAAAAAAAAAAAACGCAAACTATCAATTAAAAAGAGGTAGATGAAAGATCATACCGGTTGCTGTCTCGAGTAGTAAAGCTCCGGATATCTCCTTCATAAGGAGAGAATGCCTTTCCTTCCTTCCTCAGCTTATAATTCTTCATAATGTTCATGTTCTGGTTTATTAGCTTCTTTTTCTCATCTTCTCTTTGGTTTTTCAGATTTTCCAGCTCCTTCATAAGAAGCTAATAAACCAGAACATGAACATTATGAAGAATTATAAGCTGAGGAAGGAAAGGCATTCTCTCCTTATGAAGGAGATATCCGGAGCTTTACTACACGAGACAGCAACCGGTATGATCTTTCATCTACCTCTTTTTAATTGATAGTTTGCGTTTTTTTTTTTTCCATTTAATTCGAAAATTTGATTTGCTGTAGTGTTATTTAAAGTCTTGTTTTTTCTGGTTTTGTTTTCAGTGATTAAAAACATTGAGGTTAGTTCTGGATCGAGCCACCAATGCCCACGTACGAGGTATAAAATTTGGTTAGGTGGGGTTAGTTATCATTATAGGTGGGTGCTTGAGAAAGTGAAGGCTCGGTTTCCGGGCGGCAAATTTTTTGATGTTTAGATCTTAGCAGTTGACACTGCTACAGATTTAGCCATCTTCGGCGTAGCACCGGAAATTATCAAATCAACGAATTTTGTTTCCCCTCACAGTACTGAACCTTTAAATCCAGGACACTGCCTTTTTCTCATAGGAAGTCCCGGTCTTCCTTAAAATTGGTAACTATTCAATATGAGAAGCCTTACCCAGTTGGAAGTTGCTGAAGTGCATGATGCCTTTATTAAGGGGACGTCAGGTGCCTTTTGATGAATTCGTTACGGCAATTACCAATTAGATGGCTGGAAGGGTCCTTTTCTATCTCCAAGTCCTCTTCTTCAAATTCATTCCTAATGCTACCACCTAACCAAATTTTGTACCTCGTACAGATCACGTGGGCATTGGTGGCTTGATCCAGAACTAACCTCAATGTTTTTAATCACTGAAAACAAAACCAGAAAAAACAAGACTTTAAATAACACTCCAGCAAATCAAAATTTCAAATGAAATGAAAAAAAAAAAAAACACAAACTAAAAATTAAAAAGAGGTAAATGAAAAATCATACCTGTTGCTGTCTTGAGTAGTAAAGCTCCGGATATCTCCTTCATAAGGAGAGAATGCCTTTCCTTCCTCAGCTTATAATTCTTCATAATGTTCATGTTCTGGTTTATCAGCTTCTTTTTCTCATCTTCTCTTTGGTTTTTCAGATTTTCCAGCTCCTTCTCTAGCTTCTCGTCTTTCTTTGGCTTCTTTTTGGGTAATGAACTCAAGCCTTGGGGATGGCTATTTAAGAATGAACTTGTTGCTAAAACCCTAGATCTGACTAGATTAGGGGAATGGGGGTTAACGCTTGTGTGTAGGATAGGGTAGGAAAGCCTCTGAAAAACCCTAGGAAGAATTTTCTCTTGCAGTGATTAAGAGGAACAGGGTGGGGGTCAGGGTTTCTAGAGAGTGGGGGTCAGGGTATTTAGAGGGGGTGTTTTAGGGTTTGAAGGTCTAGTATTTCTTGTGTTTTTTATTCGTATTGAAAATTGCTGACCATTGTTTTTCTTCCGTACTGAAAGATTGCGGTTCGTACCGGTTTGGTACGGTTCACATGTCGGTTTGAATCGCCGTACGGAAAGAGAAGAGAGAGGGTCTAGATCTACAAATTTGCAACCACGAAAATATATACAGAAATTTAAGAAAATCAACAAACTATACCCAAATCAGTTTCGGTTCCAAATGATCCACTTATAATCAGAAAGCACACATATACACTATACATATATATACCACTTTTCTACTACTTTTTGTCTTCTTGACCAAAACCCAACCTTGTAGTCAATATATATACAGAGAAATGTATAGAGATGAGATCGAGAGAGACGAAGATATCAGAGATGCAAATCAAACCTATCGAAATCAAATACATACACACAAATCAAATCGTCGAGTGGCTGGATCTTCGTCGCGGCTGGATCAAATCATAGCGGCTGGATATTCGATCTTCAAATCAAATCGTCTTTGGCTGGACCGAGAGATGGAAGCCGAACAGTCGAACAGGTTGGTTTGGATGAGCGATGGACGCCGGACGGGGAGAGAGAGAGAGAGAGTCGCCGCAGCTAACTCGGTTGGGGAGGGTTCGAAATGGGGTGGGGCGGCTGTTGGAGGAAAGAAAGTATTTTAATTGGAAAATGCTAGAGACACTAACTATGTACCAATTATTACACTAAGGCTAGGTTTGGCTAAATAAGTTAGCTTAACTTTTTTTTTCGTCTTTATTTGATTTTTTTTTGCGTTTGTTAGTTTTGCATCAATTTTTTGAGTATTATTGGTTCGTCTTGGCGAGAGGAATCCAACAAGGTAAAAGATTATGACTAGAACTTTCAATTTTTTGAATAAGATCGAAAAAGGTGTAAAAAGCTGACATTTGGCTTATTTTTGTCTTTATTCAAAAAAAATTATGATTAGATCATAATTTTTTACTTTTTTGATTCCTCTCGCCGAGATGAACCAATAATACACAAAAAGTTGATGAAAAACTAAAAAACACGAAAAAAAATCAAATAAAAACAAAAAATAAGCCAGCTAACTTTTTAGGCCAAACCTCACCTAATTGTCCATGTGGCACTCTTTTAGTCGATGAATCTATCCATGTATTAAATAGTGTATTGATGTACATTTAGTGTAATTGTTGGTACACTTGTTAGTGCATGTAGCATTGCTCATTTTAATTTGATGTTTGGCTTAATAAGCCAACTTAACTTATTTTTTTGTCTTTATTTAATTTTTTTTTACGTTTGTTAGTTTTGCATCGATTTCTTTAGTATTATTAGTTCGTCTCGGCGAGAGTAATCTAAAAAGGTAAAAGATTATGACTAGAACTCTCAATTTTTTGAATAAGATCGAAAAAATGTAAAAAACTGTCTTTTTTACTTATTTTTGTCTTTATTCAAAAACATTTATGATTCTATCATAATTTTTTACTTTTTTGATTCCTTTCGGCGAGATTAACCAATATTACACAAAAGTTGATGCAAAACAAAAAAAACACGAAAAGAAATCAAATAAAGACAAAAAAATAATTCAGCTAACTTTTTAGGCCAAAACACACCTAAGTATTAAATATATAAATATATATATAATTAAAACCGGTTCGGTTCGGTTCGAACCGGTCTCAAAAATTTCAAAACCGAGAACCAAACCGGTTTTCAAAAAATTAAAAATTTTCGAACCGGACCGAACCGGGTAAAGTAATAAATCGAAAAAAAATAACCGGTTCATCGGTTCAGTTCGGTTTTTTTTTTTTTCTTTCACCCCTAATTGCTAGTGAGCCGGCCCATTTCTGAAAGCCGAGCCCAAAATGAACAAAGAGCCCAAAAGAACAGATTGATCACCGACTCTGGAATCGACGATTTCACTCCAATTCTCCGATTCTATTCATATTCACCGGAAACATTTCTCCGACGTGGTAACCGGAAGGAATTGACGACGACTTCCCTCTAATAACCGAACCGATTCATACTCACCGGAAAAATTTCTCCGACGTGGTAACCGGAAGGAAACGACGACGACTTCCCTCTAATAACCGATCCGATTCATATTCACCGGAAACATTTCTCCGACGTGGTAATCATGAATGCCAAATATTGGCAAATATCTGTCAATGAAAATACACTGGATTATTGAATTGAAGTTGAGTAAATACGATGTCGTATTATTTCTCAATTTAAAGAGCAGTTATTGACAGTTACAAAGTGTTGTCAATACAGAAAATCAAATTCGAAGTTATGATTTTAACTGCTAAAAGTATGAAGTCCACGTATAAACTTGTGATGCAAAGCAAGTAGCAGTTAGAACACGTGGATTACATCTTGAAAGGCAGTTATCTCCTTAAAATATGATCATTTGGGTTAGTTCAAGCAACGGTGCAGATTCAATGAGAAGCTTTTGGAAGGAGATTAACAAGAATTCAAATTCAGACGTGGAAGAGGGAAGAAACTGCCAATTCAAACTTATGAAAGATGGAGTTCGAAGCAAGCCAAGTTCAAATTCATTGAGTGGGAAGTTCAACTAACAAGCAGCGTCTATAAATAGAAGAAATTGAAGAGTAAAAAGCCCCGAACAAATCTTCAACAAACAGCAATCAAACAAAATGATGCTTGGTTTGTTCATTGGCAAGTAGTTTAGGATTTTGAACTCAGTTCGAAGTAGATTAGGAAGTAGTTAGGATTAATTTCGATTGTTCTTGTAACAATCATCTGTTCGAAGTTCTCATCACGTTGTATTTTGAAGTTGAAGGCAATTCGAAGTAAGTTTACCTTTGATTTATCAATCGAAGTATCTTGTTTCTTTATTGTTCTTTAATTTCCTAAGTATATTGGTTTACATTTCTTCACTTATAAAGAAAAATCATGTTAATTGAGGTAATTGAACCATTAAAAACACAATCGCTTGATTAGATTTGGTTTTTCCAAAGTTAATCTGAGGGAGGAGATTGAAACTCTCTCTGGCACGCTCGCACTCAATTATTTTTCGTTGCAAAAAAGTAAAAGAACCAAACAGATAGTAGAACGAGAGAATCGAAAATCAAGGAGAAGATTATGGACAGTTTTGAGCTAGAATACTGTAGTAGAAGTATATATACAATAGATCAGCGCTGCATCTTGACGAGACTCTCGACTTCTGATTGACCCCACAACACAGGTGGTCCAATCAACTTCCTTATTGAGCCTCACAAATGTCGTTTGCATAGAGAGTATCAAGGGTAAATTACACTGACCTCCCCTGAGGTTTCTGACTTGTACACTGACCACCCCTACTTTATCTGAAATAGCACTGACCTCCCCTGAGTTTTATATTTTAGTATCAAAAGCACCCTTCAACAGTACAGACGGGTACCGACGGTGCCGGGACCCCCTTGTGGGTCCCCAACGGTCGATCTGAGCCGTCCGTTCATTCCAAAATCAAATTCCGAGTGGGTCTACGCGGGAATCACCTCAATCGGACAGTCCTAAGTGCTCGATCCAAAATTTTTGAACAAAATGGGGTGATTTTGGATCGAGCACTTAGGACCGTCCGATTGAGGTGATTCCCGCGTAGACCCACTCGGAATTCGATTCTGGAATGAATGGACGGCTCGGATCGACCGTTGGGGACCCACAAGGGGGTCCCCGGCGCCGTCGGTACCCGTCGGTATTGTTGAAGGGTGCTTTTGATACTAAAATATAAAACTCAGGGGAGGTCAGTGCTATTTCAGATAAAGTAGGGGTGGTCAGTGTACAAGTCAGAACCCTCAGGGGAGGTCAGTGTAATTTACCCAAGTATCAATGATTCAGATTTTTTTTTTTTGAATGTACAGTTGTGGCGTTGGGCCAATGTGCTGTCAATTCTGAGCCCCACAACCACTGAATTGAATTCCAATTAGGCTTGTTCTTGAATAAAATCTAGAGTAACATTTTTAACGGATTTTAGCAAAACTAGATTTTATGATCACTAGATTTTATCTTACAAAACCATTTACGAAACATCTTTATCAACTCTAGATTTAATTCATTGGGAAAACAATGTCATTTTATCACACCTCTACAAAACTACATTTTATCAAAATTAGATTTTATCTCATAAAATCCATTAAAAAACAAGGCCTTAATATTTTTTTGATTTGTGGAGTATAGAACAGCTGTATCTTGAGTTCACTAAGCAATTTTTTAAAATAAATTATTTTTTTATGATTTTTAATGTGATGTATTGTGAAAGAATGATCTGTCTTGATTTTTTTTTTTTTAAATTTATTAGTGGAACACCCCTCAAAGTAATGTAGTACTTTTTATACTACAAAATTAAATCATGTATGGTGTTGGAGAGAAAAAAGAACTATATGTAGATAAATTTTGGAAAATGTTCAAAAATGAAAATAAAAATAATTAATTATTTATATTTTAGAGTCTGGTGGTATTTTCTCAGCTTTTCTATGTGAAAATTGTGGTTGTGTTTGATTTTGGTTTTGGATTTTAGTTTTTGGTAATAATTGGAGGGAGACATAGGGATAATAATTAAAAATAGGGATTAATAATTAGAGAAAATGAGAATAATATTTAAAAATAAGGGTAATGATTGAAGAATAATTGAGAAAATCGGGTTTTGAAAACCAAAACGAACAAGGCCTGTAGTTTTAAGAGCATTTTAAAGAGCCAAAATTAAATTTAGGGAGTAGATGTGACAAAAAAGTGGATGGGTCCCTCCAAACAGTACAACTTTTTGAGGAAAAAAAGACATAAATTACAAAATCTCCCCTTAATATGTCACTTCCACTCCTCATTTTAGAGAGGAGAGCTTGTGTTGGAGATGCTCTAACCCGTGTAGTTGCAAAGAAAGGAAGTGAATGTCAAAGGAAAATGTTAAAATACACAAGTTTCGGACACACCTCTTGATTAAATAGATGCACTGCACGGTGTAGTGTGTATCAATCGCCGTCCATTTCGACAATGCACGGATAAGATTTAATTCAAATAACCAACCGTTGGATTCAATTCATTGCTCGGATTAAATCCGAGCCGTACATTGTCAAAATGAATGACCGAAAAGCGCACTACATGGTGCAGTACATCACCATCCCCCGAAGCCTCAAATACAGAACCCTCACAAGGGGTGGGTCCCACATTAAGGTCCACCATTTTTTAGTGGTGTGTACGTAGCATTGCTCCTATCTAAAAGTTTCTTGTATTTTCGATTATTCAGCCGGAAAATCATGAAATATTTTTTTTTTATCTTTAACTTTCTTATGGAGGCAATAAAACATTCCTAGTTAATTGATTTTTGCACTCTTTTTTACAAATACACTCTAAAGATTTTAATATTTAGTGTGATATATAGATTTGTTAGTTTTGTGTACTTTGTTATGTATTTATCAAAAAAATAATAGAGTGCCAAAATCATTTCTCCTCTTCTATTACCATGTGATATACATTGTCAATTAAATATCTTTAAAATTCATAAATCACGCTTTAAAAGTATATTTTTCTTCTAACTATTCACACAGTATTCTCCAGTGTTGGGTCAAATCGCTGCCAACATTGCTCTTTTACACCAGTTTGCCTTGGCATTTACACCAGTTTGCCTTGGCATTTGAACCGTTGTTGGTCTAAAATTGATTGGAATAAGATAAAGCACTAAACAAAGTACACAAAACTAACAAAACTTTAAATTTGGCTAATAATTTTAAATTTTTAAAATTTTTCTAATCGAGACAAACCAAGAAATCACAAAAAAATCGACCGAAAACTAACAAATGCAAATTTTTAAAGTACGGTGTGGTTATGTTGTGCGTTGGCCAATCAATATGAAAGTGAGTAGTCACACAAAACCAAATTGCAGTGTGCTAGCTTCTTTGATCAATTTATTTGATAGGCCTGACCCAAAAAAAAAAATTTGAAGGGAAAAGAGGAAACTAATTTGTGGAGTGTTTCTTCAAGAGAGCTTAGTTGGAGGTGGAATCGCATATACTATTACATCTGCTTTCAGTCCAAGGTGCCATCTGATTTTAGCACCTTTCTCTTTGATTTATGGTATACATGAAATTCGTCTTCTTTATGTACCCTAGGAAGATAGCCCATTGGGGAATAGCGCTCCTTAGGGCTACTTTCCATGTGTTAACGAAACTGAGACTGGGAAAGCCTCGGGTATTTCAACAATTATTCCAGCTCAAGTGAAAATGATTTGATTTTTGTCAAAATGCGTTTTAAGTTCAATGAACCATGTGCTTACCATTGGTTTGTGAGAACTCATTTTTGGTTTAGAAGAATTTAGAGAGCACCAAAACATCTACCCAAACAAGCCAACAAAGTAATGTGGAGTATGCATAACAGTTGTTTGGTTATGGGAATTTCCTTATTCAGATCTATCTTTTCTTCTTCATATATCTTTTCCCTCGTTGTATCATCATCTCGTGACAGGTGCGTCGTTTCAATTGGCTTTGCACTTGGTGAGTTAAGAGTTAAGGGATGGCTGGTACTCAGATTTTTCATGGGTTTTGGTTAGGCTTAGTAAGGTTTTTTGGGGTTCATTGAGTCTTTTTGTCCGAGTCTATTTTCTTGGATGTGTTGGTCAGTCAGTTGTGTCTGGTGTCCAGTTGAGACAGTTGAGTCTGTTATGGATTAACGCCGAACACCTGTTCAATCCTACAACGCCCCTACGGATCTTGGGAACAATGAATCACAGAATAGATAAGCAAATAAGTGCGTAATGAAAAACCAGAAAGAAGAGCAAGACACAAGATATACGTGGAAAACCTCAACGTGAGGAAAAACCACGGGAGCCACACCGGTCCACTATGAAATCGAATCAAGGAGTACAAGTCTTCTCACAATCTCTCTGAGATTGGTTTTCTCTTGCCTCTCTCTAGTTTTCACGCTCTGAAAACTGTTACACAACCTAACAAACGCGCAGTCGGCCAAAACCCTAAAAGGAGCATTATAAGGCTCTCGGTAGCGCTACAGGGAAACACCTGTAGCGCTCCAAAACACTCTGTTCACAAATTAGGTCCTGGGTAGCGCTACACCAAAACCTTGGTAGCGCTACCGCGATGGTTATCTGCACTCCCAACAATCTCCCACTTGAAGATAACCTGAAGCATCCGCAAATAAACAACTGCAAACCCAAATGATCTCAATCAAAACGTGGACATAGTCATCTGACCCCTCTTGGTGTGACTCCAGACCCATCATCTCTTCAAGCATGAAGGCCAACTGAAGTTGAACACAACTTCAGTTTCTGAACAGTAACAGACTTGGTCAACATATCTGCCGGATTTCGATCCCCCAAAATCTTCTCTAGCAACAAATCTCCATCCTCCAAAAGTGAACGAATGAAATGGTACCTCAAATCAATATGCTTCGTCCTGGCATGGAACACTGGATTTTTGGCAAGGTGTATAACACTCTGGCTGTCACTGAAAAGAACGCAGTTCTCTTGCTTAAAACCCTACTCCTCCAAGAAGCCCTTCAACCAAATCATCTCCTTTGCAGCCTCAGTCACGGCCACATACTCGGCTTCTGTCGTGGATAGTGTCACTAATTTCTGCAGACGTGAGACCCAGTTCACCGCTGTTGAACCCATAGTATAGATATAACCTGTGGTACTTCGCCACGTATCCTGATCACCGGCAAAGTCTGCATCCACATATCCCTGCACTGTCAATTTCCCTTTCCCAAAACAAAGTGGCAAATCAGTGGTACCTCTCAAATATCGCATGATCCACTTTACTGCTTCCCAATGTTGTTTCCCTGGATTGCTAGCAAACCTGCTCACAACTCCCACTGCATGGGCAATGTCTGGTCTCGTGTTCACCATTGCATACATCAGGCTACCCACGGCTGAGGTATACGGAACCTTGGCCATGTACTCTCTCTCTGCATCTGTCTTGGGTGATTGCCCCTGAGAAAGTTTGAAATGACTTCCCAAGGGTGTGCCAACTGCCTTAGCACTCTGCATATTGAACCTCTCCAGAACACGTTCAATATACTCAGCCTGACTCAACCGCAAGGTCCCCTGAGCCTTATCTCTGTTGATCCTCATCCCAAGTATCTGCTTAGCTGCACCCAGATCTTTCATAGCAAACTCCGTTGCCAACTGTTGCTTCAACCTGTTGATCTCCCTAACACAGGAACCTGCTACAAGCATATCATCTACGTAGAGCAATAAAATGATGTAGCTAGACTCAAACCTCTTGAAGTAACAACAGTGATCCCCATTGCACCTTGTGTAGCCACTGCGCTGCATGAGACCATCAAACTTTCTGTACCACTGTCTGGGAGCCTGTTTCAAACCATACAGACTCTTCTTGAGCCTGCACACCATCTCTTCCTTGTCTTTCACAATGAAGTCAACAGGCTGCTTCATGTAGATTTCTTCATCCAAGTCCCCGTGAAGAAAAGCAGTTTTAACATCTAACTGCTCAAGGTAGAGATTTTCAGCAGCAACCAAACTCAACACCACTCTGATAGTGGCCATCTTCACAACCGGCGAAAATATCTCTGTATAATCGATCCCCTCCTTCTGTTGGAAGCCTTTTACAACCAATCTTGCCTTGTACCTTTTCTTGCCATCACTCTCCTGCTTAAGTCGAAAAACCCATTTGTTTTGCAAGGCTTTCTTTCCTGCGGGAAGCTGAGCTAACTGCCAAGTATCGTTGGAATGAAGAGAATCCATCTCTTCCTGCATCGCAGTCTTCCACTTAGCTGACTCGGAAACCTGCATAGCATCATCATAGCACTCTGGTTCTCCACTGTCCGTCAAAAGCAAGTAATCAAGCGAAGAAATATATTTCGGATTCGGCTTGTGTACTCTGGTTGTCCTACTCAACACTCTGACCGCTGAACTAGTCCCTGTCTTTGGAGCTACCTCATCTGAAATTGTCCCCTCTGAAACTGTCTCATCTAAAGCTCTCTCCTCTGCCTTACCAGACCTTTTTTCAACCCCACTGTTATCTAGAAGATCCTCCAACTCAAAGTACTCGGACGTATCTCCATCCGAAGTGGTACTCCCACTGCTCTGTTTGCTGTCCCTGTCTTTGTACATCACCTTTTCATCAAACACAACGTCTCTGCTTCTGATTGTCTTTCGGTTCTTGTCATCCCAAAAACGATAACCAAAATCATCTCCGCCGTACCCAATAAAGGTGCACTTCTGTGACTTAGCATCAAGTTTATCCCTGTCCTTGTCGCTAATATGCACATAGGAAACACAATCGAAAACACGTAAGTGTGAGAGATTTACCTTTTTACCACTCCAAACCTCCTCTGGTATGCCAAAATTCAACGGAACTGATGGCCCAAGATTGATCAAATATGCTACTGTGTCGACTGCATCTACCCAAAACATCTTGGGCAACCCTGCGTGTATCCGCATGCTCCTAGCACGCTCAGTCAAGGTCCTGTTCATCCTCTCTGCAATGCCATTATGCTGCGGAGTCCCTGGAGGTGTCCTCTCTAAACGAATCCCAAATAGAGCGCAG
The DNA here is from genome assembly GCA_963854785.1 of Vaccinium vitis-idaea. Taxonomy (NCBI): domain Eukaryota; kingdom Viridiplantae; phylum Streptophyta; class Magnoliopsida; order Ericales; family Ericaceae; genus Vaccinium; species Vaccinium vitis-idaea. Next base: position 8,384,515 of record OY978217.1, read on the forward strand.
GCTCTCTTGAACTCCCCCAACTCATACTCTCCGCCGTTGTCGGACCTCAACCTTTTCACTTTCAAATCTGTTTCATTCTCAACCCTGGCCTTCCACTTCTTGAAGACTTCAAAGACCTCTGACTTGTGCTTCATGAAGTATACCCATACCTTCCTCGAGTGATCGTCGACAAAGGTAACATAGTAATAAGAACCGCCAAGAGAAGACACTGTAGCTGGACCCCACACATCTGTATGGACAAGCTCTAGCTTCTGAGCCCTGGGAGGCCTGCTGCCTTTCTGAAAGCTAACCCGTTTCTGTTTCCCGAAGATGCAATCCTCACACATGTCAATATCCACTGACTCTAAACCTGGTAGCTTCACATTTGCCTGCAAAACCTTCATTCCCTTCTCACTCATATGCCCCAGTCTTCTGTGCCACAGATTTGAACTCTCATTGCTGTCTGCAACAACAAATGTATCGCTACCATGTGAGGTCAAGTAAAGTGTACCAACTTTCTTGCCCTTAGCCGCCACCATGGTACCGTTGGAGACTTTCCACGTGTCCCCTGTGAATGTCGAAGTATAACCTGCTGCTGCAAGCTGTCCAACCGAAACAAGATTCCTCTTCAAATTCGAAACGTGCCTGACATCTTTCAGACACCATCTGTACCCCTGCGTCGCAATCTAAACATCCCCTCTTCCCACTATACTGCAAGGCTCGTCGTCCCCCAAGTATACTTTCCCAAAGTCCCCTGCTACATAGTTCTGCAAAACCTCCCTGTTAGCAGTGGCGTGGAATGAGGCACCCGAATCAATCACCCACGATTCGGCGTCGCTGTTCTTGGCAAGAATAAGTGCATCGTGCACAACATGAGCCTCTTGCCCATTGTTATTCTTCTTCGGTGCTTTGCAAGTCGTTGACATATGGCCTGTCTGACCACAATTCCAACATTCACCTTTAATAGGCCGAACCTGAGATTTGGCCTTATTTCCCTTACCCTTGGATTTCGACCTGTTCATGTTCTGATTCTGACCACCCCTGGCCTGGCTTCTGCCCCTCTGCTCAACACTTAGAGCTGAACCTGAACTACTTGAACCATCGATCGAACCCCTTCTGACCTCCTCAGTCAAAATCAAACTGACAACCTCACTCAGTTTCAACTTTTCTTTCCCTGCCGAATTACTGACTGCAGTAACAGTACCCTGCCAGCTCTCTGGCAACTGAGACAGAATTAACAAGGCTTGAACCTCATCATCAAACTCGATATCGACAGACGTAAGTTGATCAACAATCATATTGAACTCACTGAGATGTGACATAAAGGAAACCCCTTCTGCCATAGACAGGTTGAAAAGTTTTTTCATAAGATGTACCTTATTCGCAGCAGACGGTTGCTCGTACATCTTCTTCAGCGCTTCCATAAGCTCCTCCGTCGTTTTCTCCTTCAATATGTTGTGTGTGACTGACTTGGAAAGAGACATGCGAATAACCCCTAACGCCTTTCTGTCAAGAACTTTCCAATCATCGTCGCACTCTGTAGCTTTCTTCCCCTTTTCTTTACCTTCCAACGGCCGGTAAAGATCCTTCTGATACAGATAGTCCTCTATCTGCGTTTTCCAAAACGCGAAGTCTGACCCATCAAACTTATCAATCTCCTGTTTGCCTTCTTCAGAACCCATAGCTCCCACTGAAACCCTAGCCTGCCCGAACGAGATTAAACCCTAACCTGTCGAACAAAATCTACCGCAACCGCGGCTCTGATACCAGTTGTTATGGATTAACGCCGAACACCTGTTCAATCCTACAACGCCCCTACGGATCTTGGGAACAATGAATCACAGAATAGATAAGCAAATAAGTGCGTAATGAAAAACCAGAAAGAAGAGCAAGACACAAGATATACGTGGAAAACCTCAACGTGAGGAAAAACCACGGGAGCCACACCGGTCCACTATGAAATCGAATCAAGGAGTACAAGTCTTCTCACAATCTCTCTGAGATTGGTTTTCTCTTGCCTCTCTCTAGTTTTCACGCTCTGAAAACTGTTACACAACCTAACAAACGCGCAGTCGGCCAAAACCCTAAAAGGAGCATTATAAGGCTCTCGGTAGCGCTACAGGGAAACACCTGTAGCGCTCCAAAACACTCTGTTCACAAATTAGGTCCTGGGTAGCGCTACACCAAAACCTTGGTAGCGCTACCGCGATGGTTATCTGCACTCCCAACAGAGTCCTGGTGCTCATTAGAACCTAGTTTGAGTCCAGTTGAGTTCAGGGTCTTTCAGGTCCTAACAATTACCATTCATGTTGCTGCTACTTTAGAATGTATTGTACTATGCTGACACCACAAGCTGCTATTCTCCGTTGCTGCTATTTTGGAATGTACCTAACTATGCTGACACTATATGCTGCTGTCTTAGTTGAACTTAGTGCAACGACACTTGTGAAGCAATTCAGATTGTTCAAGGTTATGAAGTTCCCATCTCTGTTGCTTCTATATTTGATATGAATTTCAAAGTGCTGTCATCACATGCTGCAGTTTGATCTCGTTTGGCCAAAGTTATAGCAGTTTGGTTCTGAAGTGTTGATCATAATTTTTTAAAGTTGGTCATCAGATCTGCAGATTGGGGGCATTCATGCTCTGTAGATTATGGATGATATTTGGAAGGCTTGTAGGCTTTTATATTTTGATGCTTTGGATCAGGTCTGAATATCAAACTTGCCCTTGGGTTTTTTGTTGTATTATCTTGTTTTTTTGGGGCTCGGTTGATCTCTTGCCAGCCATGCTCTCTCTAGGTCGAGTGGCAAATGAATGTTACACTCTTCTTGTTATGGTTTTTGCTTGCTCGCCCTTTTAATCTCTTGTAACATTACATTTGATTAATAAACTTTTTTTTTGCCATTCAAAGAAAAAAAAAAGAAACTACCCTTGCACTACATATATACATGAGTTTAGTGATGGGATGTTGGCGGCAAAAGTTGTATTACACAAGATTTATGAAATGCATATCCGACCAAGTATACCTGATTCCATCTTCCATGAGAGAGTCAATTCTAAAAGAGCTACTCCATAACGGCCTGTTTGGATGCCGGAGTTGGCTCCCGGAAAGCGCCCAAATTTGTAATCCCGGCCCCACACAAATCCAGTGTTTGGAATGCAAAATGAGAGGGTAGATTTGGGCTCCGGTCCTACACAACCGGACTTGTAATCCACCCGCAGGTGGATTTGCTAAGGATGCCCTTACCCTTATCGTTAGCAAATCCGGGTGGATTGGTTCCAAAATGCCCCTCCAAATCCACCTTGCTTTTCATGAGAGAGAGAGAGAGAGAGAGACGATGGTGGAGGATGCTGTAATGGTCCGGATTTTTAAAATAGCATTTCTATTTATAAAATTTATTTCATGTAATTAGGACATTTTTTTTTTGGCTTTCATACACTCTTGTAAAATTTCTACACGTTCAAACGTATGAGTGCATGAGTGGGTGTCGTGTGCGCACTTCTTCTTAACTACCTAACCCTCCCGGCCGTGAACCCAAATATGGATGTAGGTATAGTTACCCATCTATTACGCAATCCATTTAGTTCCAAATTCAATTTAGTTCCTCATTAACCGAGTTGCTTCCTAACCGATTTATGGTCTAATTCACCTTTTACTTTTATGTCTATCAACATCTCCTCCCATGTCATTCCATGCATGGCTATTTTTGACACACATTTAAAATCAGCCAATTGGGTTTAGACAACCACCATGGTCACTTACCATTAACCACTAGACCCTTAAACACCCCCCTAATCCATTGGATTATACCAAAAATCAGTCCTCTATTTCTATTCCCTTCTCTCATCCGAAATATTCACCACAACTCTCACTCTCACCTCTTCCTTTTAAACCCACTCAGAGTAAACTCAAAAGGGAAGAAACACTTGGACCATCAATGGAGTTTTTAGGAGAGTGAGAGAAAGTTGGGTCTTAGTATACACATTCCCATAGTCACAAATCTTCTCTTATACTTCAAGCACCCTCAAAACACTCCAAATCTCCTTCTCATACGCCACCAAGCTCCAACCGTTCACCTCAACGCCACCCCGTGGCCTTCTCTTCCGGTTGTCTTTCCCGTTCACGTATTTTCACCAAAAATCCCATTTTTACGCTTAGACTTCGGAGGAGAGGTAGTATAACTTTTCTCCACCTTTCCTAAATATATTATGATGTTTATGAGTTATTTCTATGGTTTAAAAATGAAAAGAAAAGCACCCGTTCATCAAAACCGAACCCAGTTTTATTATTGTTTCACACGGCTATAACGTTGGCAAGTGTATAGGAAGAAAAATCAGATTTGTTCAACATCTGGTGGCATGCATATTGTTAACCTTGGCTTAGTAACATGTGTGCCTTATCGTGGCATTCAAATAACACGTGGGACCAAATTTATCAAACCGTAGATATGTGTTAGGTTTGCAAAACACGTGGAACCAAATTGTGTTTGCTGGAAATTATCAGACCAAGTTTATCAAGTATATGATATGTTTGTTGAGATGTTTCATTGTGTACTATCATGTTTTAATTCCAATATGGTTGTGATTAAGAGTAGGAACAAGTACATATTTTTTTTTGTGTTTGTTTATGTAAATGTAGTTAAACCCACCTCCCTTAATATATTTACGTTTTTATGGAACATTTTGCATATATGTTTTACGGTATACTTGTAAAATGAGAAGAAAAAAAAAACACCAAAAGAAGGACGGGGTTGGGTTGGACGAGTTCCCGGCCAACACCTCACCAAGCCGAATATTTGTTTAGGTCTCTTTTACTGTTAGTTTTGTAGTACGATCTTCATGAAATTAAGATGCATTCAACCATTTCTATAACTAGCATAATATTAACCTGCTTGTTGGCCACTGGTGTTCACGAAAATTTTGATGAAAGACCCATGACTAGCTGACATGTTGATATTTGGATAGTTTACCATTCACTTATGAGTTAGAAATTTTTAGTTTCTTTTTAAATGTTAATTTTTTTTTTTTTAAACTTAAATGTAAATGTAATTTTTTTTTTGAACCAGTACTTCATTTAGTAGTGTTTATAGTTAAAACGTTTAAATCCTTAATAAGGAAATTCTTTGAATTGTTAATTACAAGTTAATCATTTTTTTTAATACAGCTTAACCATACGAATGTGTACTGTGTTCTTTTCTCATAATGTTTGTAATTAAAGTGTTATATATTTGACCGTATTTTATTGTTCCTCATTAGCATTATTGTTAATGTCTTTTTATGTTACTGTGCACAAGATGTTAGAATGGACACTTAGGTTCCCGGGTTGGGTGATCGTACGTAGATTTCACGTAGACGTTGAGATTAATGGAAATTGGAAATGAATTGATTTATGGGGAGTCACCCCGAGATTTGTTGAATGGCAGACAACCAAGTGATTTCGGTTTGGAGGAATATTTGGCAGCCTGCCAGGATTTCGAAACCCTGGGATATGACAATCTGTGATTACTTCATTTGAATTCTGAGGCGTTAAAAGGGTGGATGTATTATAGACCGAGTTACGGCTATATACCTACAGGAGCTGACAGTTGTCACTCGTAACCCAGTGGTACAGTCAGTCCCTGGGAAATTCATTCTTGTGAGGCGGTTGACGGTTGGATTAAGTACGTAACTTATGCCTTCCGTCAGGGCTCCTAGTCAGGGCAAACAAGGGGGAGTTTAATCACAGATTGGTCATAGTCCTTAGTGGTTATTTGGGAGGAAAGTTCTCTAGGTTGAGAACTTAGATGAAAATGTAAGTTAATGGCTAATAATGAAATCAGTTATGTGTTTACTCTTTTACGTACTGTTTTTCAATCATATATGTTGTTCTTGTATGTTATGTAAGGGTTGGGGGTTATAGTAGCTATTGAGTGATTTATCGCTCACGGTGTTACACTTCGTGTGGCCCTGGTATAATACCATGACGTTGATTCGCGACTCGGACGTATTATGCCAGATTGTGATCAAACAGGAGGTGTAGGTGTCGAGGGCGACTCTTATTTTGGAACAGAAGGTTTTCCAGTGGAGCAGACTCAAGAGTAGCATTGAGATCAGGATCTTAACCTTAACCTGTAGATCTCCTTTATTTTTGTGTTGGAAAATTGTAATTTAATTTTTCCAAGAAAAATACTAAGTTTAATTATGCTTGAACTAAGACAATTATGTTATTCCGCTGCTTTATTAATGAGATGCTTTTTATTTATATTAATCTTTTATTAAATGATTTAAATTAATGCTTCCGAAAATCGGGGCGTTACAGATGCGGCAGGAGAGAGGCAGAAGAAAGGGGACAGAGAGAATGAAAAACAGAAAATGAAGGCCAGAGAATGAATTGGGGTTACTGGGAAGGGGATGAGTTTCAGTTTTCTCATTTTTTTTTATATTTTATTTTTAAGTCATTAGGTGGGATCCAATTAGTTGTGTCACGGGTTTTTTAAAGTTAAGTCATGGTTTAAAGTGTGCTAAACGTAAGACAAAAAAATTGTTCAGATTGATTTTTGTTTTTTTTAATTAAATTAATAAATTGGGGGTAATTTAATCATTTCTCCTCTTATCCTATCATATCTACCATCTAAATAATCCCCCTTGCCAAAAAACCATCCAAACACCTCATATATAAATCCACTCTTCTTAGAAGTAGGACTCACTTTCATTACAAATTCACGCTCATTATAAATCCACCCTCAAATCCATCCTCATTAAAAATTCACCCAAAACAAATCCGTCATCTAAATGGGCCGTAAAATTGTTGCGGTTTGTTGGATTTCAATTCCTGTATACCGCTCTAGGACCGAGAGAGGTACCCCAGGTCCTGCTTTGCAAACTTAAATGGTACCCCCTTTGTTTTGTTCGTTTCTGTATTGCCTATCAAATAAATGAATTCTTTTCTTTCTCCTAAATATTTTTAATGCCAAATCAGTGAGATCAAAATCAATGAGCACAGTCTCGTGCGTAGCATGAGGAGCTAAAACTAGTTTTGTAAAAATGGGAATTAAGTTTGCGTGGAAGATGTCAAAAGGTTTATTTGCCCTTCTGCATATATCCATATTAGTTTTACATTTTTTTGTAATTAGTTATACATATTTGCCCTTCTGCATATATCCATATTAGTTATACAATTTTTTGTAATTACTAATCGGAGAATTGGTCAAGATCAGTTGATTAGAGTGTTAATTCTAACAACCGATCTTGACCTCGTGTTTTGTCTGGGGAAGCAAAAGCGATTTGCTGGTTTTATTTGGGAGCACGAACAGTTTTCAAAAACAGATTTTTTGTTTGTGTTCGGGAAAGTGATATTGAATCTGCCCTTTTGCATTCGAACTTTTGTTGGTGGAAGTTCTTGAGGAGTGAACTTCGCGTATGTGTTGAACTGATATTTGAGGAGTGAACATGTTTTCTTGTCCTTTGGGATTTATTCGTAGTAACTTTGTTCTATTTAACGTGTTTGAGTACGAAACGAGTGTTATTCACGCGAAAAACTAATACTTTTTAGCCAGTATTTGATTCAACAAATTGATGTTTTGCAAGTTCAATCCTATTTTGTTCTCGTTTCAAGTTCAATCCTAATTTGTAGTCCCTCCGTCTTAAAATGATAGTTCCTTTTGGACTATGTGTCATTTTTAACGTCTTATATCTTTTAATTTGTAATATTTTTTTATGATTTTTAAAAACTTTATATAATAGAACTAATTAAGATTTATCACACAAGATCCATAATTTGTATTTTTGATATTCTTATTAAAATATATAAACCGTTGAAAATGGCACGCAGTCCTAAAAAGGACTACCATTTTGGGACGGAGGGAGTATATTTTCAGTTCTCTGGTCGGTGAGTACTTTTAGTTTTCTTTTCCTGGTCAGAAATGTTCGGCTTGGGAAGGGGGATGGTACTGCCCTTTAGGGACAAAATCCATGTTGGGCCTAGCCCGATCGTCCGTGCTCGGCGATGGACGGCTAAGATTTGATCGGCAGTGGGCAATTCAGATTTGTTTGGACAAGATGTGATATGAGCCGTCCATTGCAGAGCATGGACGACTGTGATTGGACAACATGAATGTTGTTCCTTTAGGGATAGCACTCACCCCGGATCCAGCTTATTGTGCTTGGGAAACAAACTTAGGACTGATTTGGTTAAATTGAAAAAATTGGTGTTTTGTTTTTTTTTGTTTTGTCCTTATTCAAATTTTTTTTTTTTACATTTGTTAGTTTTGTGTCAAGATTTGGTGGTTTCTGAATTTATCTCGTCGAGACGAATCCAAAGAATATAAAATTATGGTCAAAAGTAATAGTTTTTTGAATAAAATAGAAAATAAACTAGTTTTCTAACTTATTTTTCGTCTTTATTCACAAAACTTTAAGTTTGGATAACAATTTTATACTTTTTAGATTCCTCTCGTCGAGACAAGCCAAGAAACCACAAAAAATCGACCGAAATCTAACAAATGAAAATTTCTTTTGAATAAGGACAAAACGAAAAAAAAAAACAAAAAACCAATTTAGCCAAATCAGGCCTTTTTGGGTTCTCTCTGGGGAAACAATTTTTGTTTGTGGGTTAGAACAGTCTCTTGCTTTAATTGGGGGAAAAGTCGATGCACGGGTTATGGAATTTTCAAGAGCACATTTGACTTGGATTATTCTAGATCGATAATTTTATATTTTCAGTTCATCTTTGTATTTTTGATATTCTTATTAACGAGATCTTTCCAATCAGGTATACCTGATGGGCTTCCCATCAGGGACTCCTATTTCCCGATCAAATTTTCACGATCCGAACCGTCCAATGTGTTTAAAAGGTGTTTTTAAGGGTCCCCGTGAAAAATCAGTGAAAAAAAATACCGGGAAGGGCTTGATCCGATCATTTTTCGATAAAAACTGTATATATGCGTTTTTATCGAAAAATGATCGGATCAAGCCCTTCCCGGTATTTTTTTTCACTGATTTTTCACGGGGAACCTTAAAAACACCTTTTAAACACATTGGACGGTTCGGATCGTGAAAATTTGATCGGGAAATAGGAGAATTGGGGGTCTCCCTGATGGGAAGCCCATCAGGGAGTCCTGATGGGAAGCTCACTGTTCTTATTAAAATATATAAACCGTTGAAAATGGCACGCAGTCCAAAAAAGGACTACCATTTTGGGACGGAGGGAGTATATTTTCAGTTCTCTGGTCGGTGAGTACTTTTAGTTTTCTTTTCCTGGTCAGAAATGTTCGGCTTGGGAAGGGGGATGGTACTACCCTTTAGGGACAGAATCCATGTTGGGCCTAGCCCGATCGTCCGTGCTCGGCGATGGACGGCTCAGATTTGATCGGCAGTGGGCAATTCAGATTTGTTTGGACAAGATGTGATATGAGCCGTCCATTGCAGAGCATGGACGACTGTGATTGGACAACATGAATGTTGTTCCTTTAGGGATAGCACTCACCCCGGATCCAGCTTATTGTGCTTGGGAAACAAACTTAGGCCTGATTTGGCTAAATTGAAAAAATTGGTGTTTTGTTTTTTTTTTGTTTTGTCCTTATTCAATTTTTTTTTTTACATTTGTTAGTTTTGTGTCAAGATTTGGTGGTTTCTGAATTTATCTCGTCGAGACGAATCCAAAGAATATAAAATTATGGTCAAAAGTAATAGTTTTTTGAATAAAATAGAAAATAAACTAGTTTTTAAACTTATTTTTCGTCTTTATTCACAAAACTTTAAGTTTGGATAACAATTTTATACTTTTTAGATTCCTCTCGTCGAGACAAGGTAAGAAACCACAAAAAATCGACCGAAAACTAACAAATGAAAATTTCTTTTGAATAAGGACAAAACGAAAAAAAAAAACAAAAAACCAATTTAGCCAAATCAGGCCTTTTTGGGTTCTCTCTGGGGAAACAATTTTTGTTTGTGGGTTAGAACAGTCTCTTGCTTTAATTGGGGGAAAAGTCGATGCACGGGTTATGGAATTTTCAAGAGCACATTTGACTTGGATTATTCTAGATCGATAAGGTATAGTTGCCACATTTGACTTGGAATGGGGCTGTTGACGACCCAGGCGGCGCTACAGTTCGTACAAGGTATTTAGGTTTGCTCGTTACATTGAACACCTTATCCAATTAATTTTGAACACTCTACACAATGAATTTTGATCGCAACCGTTTATTTTATTCAAATTGATTTATTAGGAGATTATACAAAAATTAAGCTCAATCGGATATCAATTTTAACTAGAATGAACGGTGATGATCATCAACTTACAACCCAAAAAAATGTCTCGTTTAACGTGGATAAACTTACCCTCACAAGCTTCGCTTCAAAAACACTGACTCTCTCAAACCCAAAGCATCTTTATTTAGTTTCCCATTTTGTGTAGTAATAGAAATTGTTTTTGAATTGAGGGTTTACTTTTGTACCGCTATATTTATACTTATATATGAAATTTTATGTGTATATTGTCAATTAATTGAGCTAGCATAATTGCGATAATTTCTTTAACACCTTGTTATAAATTCTTGGAGCCACAATTGATTGAAGATATGAATTCATATGTGGACATGCTTATTTGTTGGTACGAGAGAAGAACTGGTAGTTTGATGTCTCTGCCTGGTTATATATTTTATGCATATTATATTGATAATCATATGGTACAGAAGCCTTTTGTACATAAATCATACAAATTAAGTGATTTGAGACTATTTTGGGTCACAATGGATGATCGGAAACGTTCATGTTTTTCAAAATAATGTTTAGAAATACCCAGAAAAAAATAAGCTCAATGGAATATCCGTAAATTCTCCATCGGTTTATCCACTTTTTTATTCTGAACCAAAAACTAAATAAACCGATAGACCATTTACCGATGTCCAATTGAGCTTATTTTTTATGGGATACCACTAAACACTATTTTGAAAAACATGAACGGTTCTGATAATCTGTATGCTAGACGTACATATTATTTTTTACATATCTAGGCGTATTATTTTTTAGGTATGTGAAAAATAATCTGTACGCCCAGCAGGATCACATATTATATGCCCCCGTCTACTAACTACTGTCAATAAGACAAATTTTTAAGAGAGAGGCTAACGACGAAACCAACAATTAGCAGAAATACAGAAAGGGTAAGCGCCGAGTCATGAGGCCGGGCAATCAGCCACCAGTCGCCACCGACAGTCCTACTCTACCGCTGAATTTCTCTTCTCTGGAAAGACTCAGCAGAAGCGGCGGCGGCGGCGGCACAGTCTACAAAGTCATCCACCGCCCAACCGGAAAGCTCTACGCCCTCAAAACCATCTACGTAAACCACGAAGATTATTATTTCCCATCAGAAGACACCGTCAGAAACCAGATCTCCCGGGAAATCGAGATCCTCCGTGACGTCGACCACCCTAACGTCGTCAAATGCCACGATGCCTACGACACGTTCGATCACAGCGGCGAGATCCAAGTCCTCCTCGAATACATGGACGGCGGCTCACTCGACGGGACCCACATCCACCACGAGCCTTCCCTCGCCGATCTCTCCCTTCAGATCCTTTCCGGCCTCTTCTACCTCCACCGCCGGCAAATCGTTCATTGGGATATAAAACCCTCAAACCTCGTAATCAATTCCAGAAAACAGGTCAAGATAGCCGATTTTGGTGTATCCAGGATATTAGCACAGACAATTGCGTACATGAGTCCGGAGCGAATCGATACCGATATCAATCACGGAATGTACGATGGCTACGCTGGAGACATCTGGAGCTTTGGGGTAAGCATATTGGAGTTGTATCTGGGTCGGTTTCCGTTTGCGGTGGCAAGGCCAGGTGAATGGGCTCTCATGTGCGCAATTTGCATGTCGCAGCCCCCGGAAGCACCGCCCACGGCGTCCAGGGAGTTGAGGGACTTCATCGCCTGTTGTTTGCAGAGGGATCCGGCCAAGAGATGGACTGCTGCTAAGTTGTTGCGCCACCCTTTTATTATCACGCACAACACGAGCGCCAATCATGCTTGACGGCGCTACGTAACAAAGGGGATTGTACTGAAACAAAAATGATTGTGACACAAACTTTGTGCCACAACCAACCATAACCCCACTCACATGGGGTGTGGGTCCCACATGGGCCATGTGGGACCCACACCCCATGTGAGTGGGGTTGTGGTTGGTTGTGGCACAAAGTTTGTATATGTATCATTATTTGTACTGAAAACGTACATAGTTGCCGTGGGACTCACTTTTGGGCATCACACGAATAAGTCCAATTGTTTAATAATTTTAAAATAATTTTTTGAGCGTCCATGTAAAAAAACAGCTCAATTAGATATGCGCAAATTAGTGATTTTATATTTCATTTTTTTATTCAGAATTTAGGATCCTGAATTCTGAATAAAAAAATAAAATATTGGATCACCCACTTGTGCATATCAAATTATTGAGCTAATTTTTTTCATGGACACTCAAAAAATTATCGAACGATTCGGATTATTCGTATATGACTCAACAGTAGGCTAAATAAGCCGCTATGTACATTTTCGGTACCACCCCTTCGATACCCATATCTTTATCTATCAGGTTTCGCCTCAAGCTCACCAACAACTCCCTCGAACTCCATTTTCTTCTTCTTCTTGATTTTTTCTCCTCTTTTTTTGTTGGGTTTGTAACAAGTTGTGCATTTTTGTAACAATTTGCATCCTCTAGAACTTGAATTTGCATCCTCTAGAACTTGACAAATTTAAGTAGGAGAATGGCCATGAAAAGATAGGGCAACGATATTATTGTTGAAGTTCAATTGCATTCATATTAATCTTGTATAAACTCAGGAATTTACACACACCCAGGTGCAACCTTAGATTCCTTCACTTAAAAAAAAAAAAAAAGTTCAGAGAAAAGGAATGAATCAAATTTTGAAACCATGCACAGGTCCTGGATGAATTTTAGAAGTTCAGTTAAATGAATTCTTGGCCCTCAATGGATCAACAGGTTTCCGGATGGTTCATCTCTCAGGAGAATCCGGCAAAGAGATGGATTGCTGCTAAGTTGTTGCGCCACACTTTCATTACGCACCGAAAAGTGTAGGAGATGGGAAAAAGAAACATGAAAGGAAACAGGAAAATGCACCCAACGGCTAAATTCAGTCGGTGCACTGTCTGTACTGTATTACCCCTCATTACGCACAACATGAGTGTCAATCACGTCGCAGCCACCGGAACCACTGCCTATGGCATCCAGGGAGCTAAGGGACTTCATCGCCTGTTGTTTGCAGAGGTATCTGGCCAAGCGATGGACTATTGCGCTAAGTTGTTGCGCAACCCTTTTATTACTTTTTTTTTTTATCGGCAAAAGAATTTTTTTAATCTTTGGAGAAAACATACAAAGATTAAAAGGACTAAGGAAAAACGAAATCACAATGGCCTCTAGCATCCCAACTAGGTTGGCACCTTGGAGACCGACAATCATGTGTCCCAAAGACTTTAAAGATGGAGAGCAAAAGCTATACAGGAAATAGAATTGGCAAGGGGCCAATCTAAGACAAAGCTCCTAAAGAGGAAAATTGGAAAGCATGCAACGAGGAAAGCCCAAAAACCACCTGAAATCAAGAAAATCAAAACTTGCAGTCATTGCAATTTGCAACAACTCAGAAGCTGGAGTTGTTGTATTCTTCCAGGTCCATTTAGTCATCATCTGCAACCTTAGCTACCTTTAGTTTTCTGATACTACCTTGAAGACACCTCTTAAAGTCCTCAAGAGTGTACTCTTTCAGCACAAAATTTGCTTTAGTCAAAAAAGCAAATCGGGTTTGAATGTTTTCGCCCAATTTATCAGAAACAAGCACCCTTTTATTACTTTTTTTTTGGTAAACAGACGATATTATAAAGAACTAAACATAAGAAGTCTTGGGGTATTTAACCCCTACAGAATCATCAGCTAATTGTTGCGACAGGAATAAAGGAGGATCCACTAGATCAACATAAAGAAAAGTACTTAAACTAAAAGAGTTCTTGGCGAGCATGTCAGCACTTCGGTTGGCTTCTCTTCCAACATAGCGGATAGAGGCACCGCTACTCTCCAGAAGTCGCCTGCAATCACAAATTATAGAGCTAAGAGGATGATTGTTGGACTGATTAGAAATTAGCGAGACAATTTGCAAAGCATCTATTTCCACTTCAAGGCCCACTATGTTAAGATCCACCGCCATTTTTAAACCATCTCTGAGAGCCCAAAGTTCAGCTCCTAGGACTGAAGTCTGACCAATATTTCTCTGAAAACCCCGAATCCAAACTCCGTGACTATCCCGCAATATGCCCCCAGCAGTTGCACTGCCATCACCAGCTCGCCCTTTTATTACTACGCACAAAAGATTTGACAAAAAAAGGTTGAAAGCTGAGACACCGTACACGAGTACTACGGGAATCTGATACTCAGTAAAATAAAGCAATAATGCTTTATTGAAAATAAAGCAACCACCAAATACCCTATATGCATGACGTGGCATAATGACATACCCAATACCCTATATGCATGACGTGGCATAATGACATACCCAATACCCTATATGCATGACGTGGCATAATGACATACTACATAAAAAGGTTGTAAAACACCTAAGTGCGGATATTAGTAACATATCCATTCGGAATCATGCATTTCAAGATAAAAAATGTTCCGATGATATTCAATCGAGTTAATTTTTGGTACACTTGTAGTACTCGACGAAATCTATGCGGTGAACGTCTCCAATCGTCTGACCGACACTGGCACGGCCGCGCCAGTTCCTGCACAACACAAAGCTGTGCAACACCCACCCCAAGTCCGCCCAAGATATACCATGGCTCATGACATCTAATTACCAAAACCCAGTGTTCCCGTGCCCTATGCTCTCCTAAATTATATTCCCATACTCTATGATCTCATATGCCAGGCCAAACTCCTAGTTTTGCATAATGTCATGGTTCAAGACATATTGTATTACTTATCACAGAACACGACTCATGACATAAAACGGCTCATGACATTATTTTACAAAACCCGTTTACAAATCTCAATCTACTTTCACTGACACATGCTTGGTTCGTTAATATATAAAATCAAAAAAGATCCGATTATTTGGATTGCTTTTGTCATTTTTGAACTTTTCTCAGGTTAGATTGATACAATATCTTTTACTTTTTGATTCTGCTTGTCGAGACGTAAACCACATCCTGGTGGTGGAGGATTCCCTAATCCTTTCAGAGGAATTCCCTCATTGCAGTCATTATTGAAAATTCTTCCCAAATGCAATTTGGTCACTATTAGTTATCAATTGATTGAATTCTTTCTTCTATTTTACTCCTTTTTGTCACTTCTAAGTGTTAACATCTTTTGGTGTTTGTAGTCTTCTTCTAATTTGGATGTGTTCATTTAAACGAATGACTCGAGTGATTCACTTCTTCGGGTTTTCCTCCCTTTCCCTCGTCCATTTTCTGTGAACAGAGTAGAGTTAATTACTTGTCCATTATTCTTGTGTTCATTGATGAGCAATTTCGTTATTGTTATGGACTATTGTTTCGCGATAAACATAAAGGGTACATATCCGAGGGGTACAGAAAATGGGCTGACGACTTGTGGGATCCACTTTTAGGTTTTACACGAATGATCCAAACCGTTCAATAAATACTGGATTCTGAATGAAAACTTAAAATTTGGATCACCCACTTACGCATATCTAATTGAGTTGATATTTTGCAAAGAAAATACTAAATAGGAAGATTACGCAAAGTAGATTTAGCTACGATTACCTTTGGATAAATATCTCATCTGAAGAACAAGACTAACTTCTTCTGAATTTTATCAGCTACCGGTTGGCCAAAGTCTTCAATAATCTCTGATTCAGACCCCAATTGTCAACCCACACTATATAATGGTTATGGTGACCTGATTTCCCTTTGTCTTCCTCATTTGCATAGTAAAATAAAACATTGGGTAAGAATCAGAAACACCCGCTCATCAATGCGATGATCTTTTCTTGGTTAAAGCTATAAGACTTCCAAAATGCTCCTTAATTTGTAGATAAGATCATTGACAGAGTAGTCTGAATTCTCCCACTTTGATTTCACCCAAAGGGCCACTCTCAGTTTAATAAGATCCATCACTTCCTTCCAAACTGGGGATTTATTTTGGAACACACAATTTCATTTCTCAACTTCCGTAAGGACCATAAAACTACAAATGGAATGCAGTCCCAAATCATCTTGATCTTAGGTTTATGAATAAAGCCCAACAGCCAGAATAAGAGATGCTAAATAGAATGTGGGGTCACCCATGAGACCCCTCACCAGTCCAATTTCACACAAAACATACCACTGCCTTTCAGAGACCTTTCTAACCTCACTTAGCACACCCCCCAAACAAGGATCAAGAAAATTTGGTTTCAAATTTAAGAGGACCGCCCAAACTTTTCTCCTATCCGTTATACATCAAGGGCAGTACACATTAACAAGAACAAAAGGGAAAGAGAGATGAAGGTCCTTGTGCCACAGGTTTCCATCAAATTGAAAGATTTTGGGTTCCGTATTCTAAACAAACCCGCTGCAGTTCCTGAAGCTTCAGCATCCAAGAATTCGAACTATTCCACCCACCAGATAGATTTGATGAATTCATTTGTGATGGCACCTTGTTTACTTTCTTGAAAAAACACCATGTCCACTCTTTTTTCCTTGAGAAGTTTCTTGATTATTCCCCTCTTCTCCTGTTTACTTAGGCCTCTGATGTTCTAGGACATAATCTTCGTACTTCAGAAAATTATAACCTGGACACTACCTTTTGCATGAAAATTAGAGTTGACAAGCAGCCCTATGACCCTATCTTTATTTTGGGCTTCCAATCATCTATTTTACTAATTACCTCTTCTTCTTCTCCATCATATCCTATTCCGATTAGTTTATTCACTGCCCAGATGGCTTGAGCTTCATTAAGAATGATTCTATTTCTGTTGTTGATGCCACCTGATGAGGCAGAGGCTGGGTTGGCTTTAATTGACGAAGGAATATCGCTCCACTTCTCCACCTCCTTCAGCGTT
This sequence comes from Vaccinium vitis-idaea, assembly GCA_963854785.1. Lineage (NCBI taxonomy): Eukaryota > Viridiplantae > Streptophyta > Magnoliopsida > Ericales > Ericaceae > Vaccinium > Vaccinium vitis-idaea. The sequence goes on from OY978217.1 coordinate 8,401,551, forward strand.
GCGCTCATCCTAAATTGTACACCAACCCAACTAGCAAACCTTGTGGCATGATCCCCAACTGGTGCTCCTACTCGTCGAGGAATCTCACTACAAGCTTGTTCCCACCATTATCTGCGATGTGATGTTCATCCAATTATTTTGGATTCAAACATTCAAACTGGGCTTTTGTTAATGGCTATCAGATCAAAAGGTTTGAACTGCTTGGCTGAATTCTGAATAGCCAATACCATTACTCAGAGGGTGTGGAAGGTTCCGTTCCTGGGTTATCCGATGTTCTTTCTTAAGCGGAAACAAGAGGTGTTATTGCGGTATCTACGTAATTGGAGCAAGCTTCTCATCAGGGTTTACAAAACAAGATTAAAAATGCCCAAGAGGAAATGCTTTTGGTCCAGCAGGCCATTGCTCATACTCGGGATGCGGAGAAAGGCCAATCTGTTTACTGATCCGACCAGCATTCGAAGGGAGGTGGAAAGTCACTTCCATAATCTGTTTAAGGTTGGTGAGGATGGTCTGAGGAGGCTCCGGAGGGATCTTCTCGTCAGTTTAATTTCAATATCTTATCAACCATGGAGCAGCGTTTTACATAGGAGCAAAAGATGGGTTTGAATCAAGAATTTTCTGCAGATCAAGTGCGAGTTGCTTTGTTCCAAAAGGGTGGTAATAAGTCTCCGGGTCCAGATGGAATTGTGGCTGCCTTTTCAACAAAACTGGACTACGATGGGTGAGGACCTTACTCTTTCAGTGCTTTCTATTTTGCAGTCTGGACATATGCTGAAGGAGACCAGACTCTTCGTGGGGGTCATGCGGTGGTGCCTCCAATGGAAATTACTATTACTCGTCCTTTTGTCTCCAATCGATGGTAATTTGAAAATATGGGTAATTTTAGACATATTGAAATGGTGGAACTTGAATGCTTGGTAAACCAGGGGTTTCATGGGGGTCAATATTTGGAAGAATTTTTCAGTGCCAAACGGGCACGGGTGATGTGGTGCCCACTCGCGCACATCTTACCGTCCACAAATGCAATGGACGGCCCGGATTGAAACACACTTTTTCTTTTCTTTTTTTCATTTTTTTAAATCCATCCAACACTTTGAATCCGGACTGTCCGTTGCATTTTTTACTGCCGGATGTGCGTGAGCAGGCACCACGTGGTACCCGCTTGGCATTGAATTTTTTTTCCATAATTTGGGACTTACTATTTACTCCTAAGGTCTCACATTCGAAATCTCTTGAGTGCTATTAACTCTTTGGGGTCGGTCCATATGGAGTTTTGCTCCAATTTAAAATTGGACTCTCAACAAGTAAGTAGGCGGTAGAATGCTTTTGGTAACCCTCCGTGTGAATCCTGTGTGGTAAGTTACCAATGGTAGCCCATGCTTATTCATTGAAGGTAACCAAACGGGCCAAATTATATCTGTAAAATTAAAACCAACACAAATTTTATAGTAATTGACAACCTTATTCAATGACGAATCATACATTTCAGATTAATAATATGGTGACGGAGAATAATTTAGGTTACCCAACCTATATATATATATAACTCGAAACATTTCATCAAAGATTACAATAATAGTAGATGACTTTTCAGAAACTTTGTAGAGGCAGCTAGTAACACAAGCTCATAAATCAATGCCCACCTCCACCGCCACCACAGCCTCCGCCGCCGCCGCCTCCACAACCACCTCCTCCGTGGCCGTGGCCGCCACCACAACCTCCACCGCCGTGGTGGTGGCCGTGGCCGTGGCTTCCACAGCCAGCGCCGCCAACGCCGCCACCAACATCACCATCACGATCACGACGTTTCTTGCGTCTTTGGGCGCTAGAGGACATACCACAAGAGAAGATAACCATAGAAATGATGGAGACTGAGAAAACAATCATGGAAAAATAGAAGGTGGCACCAGACCCATGATGCAGATGATGATCAAGACCATTAATTCTCAAGTACCTTGCCATCTCTCTCTCTCTCTCTCTCGCCCCGAAATATAGCCACAGAGAGACAAGATATTTTGGCAATTTTTCACAGCAACCACAGAATGTGGTTTTTTAAGCTTAATGTCAACTTAAAAATTATTCAGAAGTTGATATTTCATTTTCGGTGACTGTCAACATCATCTAGTGGCATGGTAACTTTATCAAATTTTTTATTTTCTCCTTTATTTCTTCTTCTAATAGGACATGTTTTAATTAAGTTTATAATAAGCCATAATATGTTTTAAGATAAATAAGCACACATATTTTACAGTAAATAATTAACCATTAACATGAAAAGCAGTTTAAAACAATTATTATTATCTATATTACAATAAGCACACATATTTTACATTTTGTCCCTCTTACAACTGTTCTACGTGGCACATTAGACGGCGTTGATTGAATTCTAAAGTTAAACTTCAATTGATCCAAATGATTATCAACTCGAACTGATAGAAAGGTGAAAAGAGTATTCCTATCTCCTTTCAAAATTCAAACCAAATGGAGAGGTTTCTTTTTTATGGAAGATTGACACAATCAATTCTTAGTTATCTCATCCCTCTCATTCCTATTTTTCAAAGTGGCCTCCTATCCCTCTTAATAGCTTCGTCCCAACATTTTGATAAACCACTATCTTTAATATTTTTAATTTAGTCCGAACTTCACGTTAACCATTCAAAAACTTTTTTATTGTACATACTCTCTAGCTATATGATACTAATGTTTTTAAGTCAGATTGAAAAGAGAGTATAACGTGCAGATTTAAATAAGAGTGTGTATTATAATATTTTTCTTTATTCATGAATAAACTAAACAAAAACTTAATTGGACGACTAATTAAGCAACTGTTACTCTCTCTACGAATCCTGTTTGGTGACCCTTCTTTATTGTATAGGTAACCAAAGGTCAAAACGTGCCGAAATTTTAAATCAGAACCAACACAAATTTACAAAGTAACCAACATTGTTCAATGACGAAATATGCAAATTAATATTATGGTGACGGAGAATACATTTTACGGAAGGAATTGAGAAATTAAAATGAACCTATATAAAATGATACATTTCGTGAAGACTACTACAACAACAAAAGAAGATTTTTAGAAATTTTGGAGAGGTAGTAACCCTCAAGATGGTTCTTCGCGGTCCAGCCTGAATAACACAAACTTATACATCAACTTCCACCTCCACCATCACCCCCACCACCACCACCACAACCTCCACCTCCACCATGGCCGTGGCCTCCAACCAAAACCTCCGCCACCATGGCTGTGGTCGCCACCGCCATCACCACCATGACGTTTCTTGCGTGTTTTGGTGGTGGAGGAGTTAACAAAAGCGAAGATGACCATAGAAATAATGGAAACGGACATAACAATCATGCGTAGAAAGAAAGTGGCCCCAGACCAATATTTATCCAGACCAGCTCTGGAATCATCACCCGCAATAAGTCTATAGTTACTATATGCAGCATGCAGTGATTATAAATTATGGTGACACTATGGTTATGTGTATCAGTTGGGGTAACGTTCGATCTATTATGAATCTGCAGAGCCAAATGCTTGACTTCCCCCTTCCCAATATGTGATTGTATTTATTAAATAGAACCTGTAGCTTTGTTACTATCTAGAGCAGATTAGGGTGACTATAATCTAAGTGATTCCATTATCAATGTGTTTTGGGGTAAAGTTGGGGTGAAAAATAGATTGACCTGTTCAACGTTTTTGAGTTTTGAAGTTGTTTGTTAGGTTGGAAAATTATTTGCACTCATTTTATTGTATAATAACTACTCTAATAGATTAACCACCCAAAAATAAACGCTTGGTGTCCTGAATCTAAATTGTACTGAGCTTATCGTACATAAACTCCTGAATGTAGTAGTTATGCCAAGATCACTTCAACTAATAATATGACAGCCTATTACATAAAAAATAAAAAATAAAAAAAACCCACCTCAGAGAGTCCCATTATCCAATTTTCTTCACAAGGATACATGTAGGTGTGATGAGTACTTATAAGATTTGCTTTGGACCAACCACCCAAATAATAAGAGATTTGTGCAGGTGCTCAAAACTTGCTTTCAAAAATCTCACAAATACTACTTGCAATGAATATTGAACCCTTACGCCCTGTTTGTTAGCGGAATATATATATGAGGGAGGAAGAGGGATATAATAAGAGGGGATATAGAGGTGGATATGGTTAGATGGGGTATTATTTTAGAAGGGTAGATAAGAAATTACTTGGTTTGTTTAGTTTTTATAGAGGGGGATATGAAGGGGTGGATAATGTACAATTATATGAAATTCCTATATTGTTCTTCGTTCTTTAAATATCTCAAATCTGCTATTCCCATGAATAAGCAATCGACTGCCATTTATTGGACTGAAACCCACCGTCCATTTACACAACTTTGCAGCTATCACATTAAACATTTGATTTCAAAGTCTATTTTATTGGAGTGAAACCCACTGCGTTAAGATCGTTAATCAATCATTGACGATGTTTTGCCTTCCTAAAACTGTTTCTGATATTGTGCTTTCCAGAAATCTTTGTTCATCAATCACCGACGAAATCCACAACTGGTGAGAACGTCAACTTTTTCTGATCCGATTTTGTCGACGAATCTCTCTAAGACCTGTCACAGCCAAAGAGACCCACAACCCCCCCATCTTGCTGCAACATATACTTGGAGTAGCAAATTTCACACACAAGAAAAATAACTGCAATTTCTAGCCAAGATTGCCAAAACAAACTTGCTACTAATTTTTCAGCAAACATTTTGGCATATAAAAGACTATAATAAAATTTCAAAACCAATCTAAGAAGCCCCAACTGATAAAAAAAAAAAATCTAAGAAGCCCCAACATCTTCTCTGCTCTTCCTAACAAGAGCAAAATAACCCAAAACGGCACAAATAGCGGCAACAACATTCCCTTCCTTAATCAAGATCTTCATCGCAAACCCATTAATCTCAGCCGTCAATTTCCTTCCCTCCACCACCACCACCCTCCACGGCTTCCCATAGAAGGTAAGCAGCACAAGCACGGTGATCCACATCACCATGGTCGACGGCACCACCACTGCCACTGCAGCCGCCATTGACAGAAGTCCAAGCACCGCACCCAGCGCCACCGACGCCTACAATGCCCACGGGCACCATCCAGAAACAATAAATGAGTTGGTGGTGGATGAGTACCAGGAGAGTATGGATTTGAGGATGTTCCATGAGGATGAGAGGAGGATTGTGTAGACTATAATGGATAGGAATACCCATGTTCTTCTTTGGGTTACGAGCCTTGCCACGAATAGAGAACTTGTGGATGTTGATTTGTTTGGAGATGTGGAGTTTTGTAGTTGTTGGTCTTTGATCATGCGTGCTGCCATGGATGCTGAATGTTTGAATGCTTGCAGCATTGATTTCCTTTTCTCTCTCTCTTCTGCTATCCCTTTCTTTCTATATCCGTAATCTTTTATCTCCTTCTCGGGGTTTGGACTCGGAAGTTTTGTTTGGTGAGCAGTAAATATTACTCCTAGATGGATAGGAAATAGGAATATTTTCTACTTGACGATGATGTGATTCGAATTGGATTAGTAGTACCAACTTCAAGTTTGTTTGCATTAGGAAGGGATTGAAAAACTAAATTGACAATTTTATCCTTGGTGGTAAACAAAATATAGTTCCAAAGAAACCCTAGACCAACTAGGAAACATATAATAAAAGATTAGACTTGCTAATCAAGCCTAAATAAATGAAATTACGAAAATAACCAAAAACAAAAATTTGGAAATAAATGGCAGAATAAAAAAACTAGAAGAATAAAGAAAAGTCTCACAGCTATAGGCTTTGCCATATTTGTAAAAAGTCTCTTCAACTTTTATGTTGTTCAATCAATATTTTCTTTTATTCCTTCGTGCTTATTGTTAATCATAGGATGATGAATTCGGGCCGGCATTTGACTACCAGCTTAAGATCAGGAGTTTATTGCTCACCTATACTAATGGTTTAGTCGTCTTTTTTAAGATGAAATTCTTTTTTGACACTCTAATATTTCACCCATAGTATATTACAATGCAACTCGACGTTCCTTCAAATATCAAGAATCATTTAATTAAGTTAATACTAAATCAAATTTTAATGCAGTTTTCAATTCATTGTGTATAAGCAAAAGTATGAGCAAGGAGGATTGGATTGTCTTTAATCTTGTTACAAAGCCTAGTTTTGATAATTTTCACTCAAAATATTCATTAGATGAGTTTGGGTGTATTGTATGGACTCCAAAACGGAAGACGTACACACATGTAGGAGAGTGTCGAAAAGTGTTGTGTGCGAGCCGGTTCTCAGCAAACAAAATTAATATATATATATACTCCTATTTTCCAAAGTGGCCTGGGGTGGGATGTGCCACACCTATCCATCTTAATAGCTTCGTCCCAACATTTTGATAAACCACTATCTTAAAATAAAAAAAAATTTAATCCGAACTTCAAGTTAACCATTCAAAAGCTTTTTATACTGTACATACTCCCTATATGCTACTAATGTTTTTATTAAGAGAGTATAACATGCAGATTCAAATAAGAGTGTGTATTATAAGATTTTTCTTAAAACATGAATAAACTTAACAAAAACTTAATTGGAAGACTAAGCAACTGTTACTCTCTCTACGAATCCTGTTTGTTAACCATTCTTTATTGTAGGTAACCAAAGGTCAAAACGTGCCGAAATTTTAAATCAGAGCCAACACAAATTTACAAAGTGACGATAACGAAATATGCAAATTAATATGGTGACGGAGAATACATTTTTTTCCGGAAGGAATTGAGAAATTAAAATAAACCTATATAAAGTGATGCATTTCGTGAAGACTACTACAATAACAAAAGAAGATTTTAGAAATTTTGGATGAGGCAGTGACCCTCTTCGCGGTCCAGCCTAAATAACACAAACTTATACATCAACTTCCACCTCCACCACCGCCGCAACCTCCACCGCCACCACTGCAACCTCCACCTCCACCATGGCCGTGGCCTCCACCAAAACCTCCGCCGTTGTGGCCGCCATGACATTTCTTGCGTGTTTTGGCGGTAGAGGACTTGACAAAAGCGAAGATGACCATAGAAATAATGGAAACAGACATAACAATCATGCATAGAAAGAAGGTGGCCCCATACCAATATTTATCCAGACCTGCTCTGGAATCATCACCCGCAATTATCAAGTACCTTGCCATCTCTCTCTCTAGATTTTAGTTTAGAAGATTGAACACATTTGAGAGAGAGAGAACATGGTATCATTGGCAGAGCTATATAGGGGCCGGGCAGTGCCCAGCCCTCCCCCATTTTAAAGTATCTATATATGGATATGATATCTAATTTTTTAGAATTATGGATATTATTAGTGTACTACCGCTACTTAGTATAATCTTAATAAAATAGCTAGGTTTGATTTAGTGAAAAAACAGGCCGGCCGGCTTTCTCACATTGATGACTATTTCAAAGCAAACAAAAATAACGAAAAAAATATACATATCCCAAGGAATATTTCCGGCTCGGGGGGTCAGCTGCCCCCCCTTGCCCCTATATGGGGCAGCCCTTGGGAGCCGCCAGGTAAGGGGAAAAAGAAGGGGGAGAGCGGCACTTTCTAGAGAGGGAGATAGTCTCCCTTCTCTCTACTTACCTATCTCAATGCATCACGTCATTTCTATTGTTGGAATCTTACACTTATCGAAATCCTAATTTACCTAGTTTGAGTTAGGCCCCATTTTGCTAATGGACTTTTTTACTTTTTTGGTTTATTACACTTTTCAAGATAAATTATTCTTTCACAATACATAAAAAAATCTCAAAAAGCCAAGAGTGGATATAGCAAACTGAAAGTAGTCGAATAATTAATTGATATAACATCTGATATAGCAAAACCCATGGTTTAAAACTACAGTTGACAAGAGAAATATATGCCTGCATTTTCTTTAAATTATCATTTACTCCTGCTCTACACCTCAATCTTTTGGATCAAGCCCTTCCAGGTTTTTTTTTTTTTTTTTGATGATTTCTCGCGGGGCTCTTAAAAACACGTTTTAAACACATTGGACGGTTCGGATCATAAAAAAATATCGGGAACGTGAAGATCCGGAGTCCGGACTAGAAGCTTACTCTATATATATATATGCCTGCATTTTCTTTAAATTATCATTTTCTACTGCTCTTACCACCTCAATCTTTTATAAACACTGGACTCTATATACACCTAGGAGCTACCTTAAAACCCTTTATTGAAAATATACAAAAAGCTAAGAGAAAAGGCATGAACCAGTTCCCGATATCATGCACAGCATAATACCGGAGCTCAAATTTTAGCAGTTCAACTGATCAACGGGTTTTAGGAGGGTTCATCTCTCACAGGACAATCCCTTGAGCTTCCCCTGGTCAACATTATTAAGTTTCTGCTCTTCCTCATCTATCTCTTGGGCGAATCCCCTAAAAATGACATGCCCGGAGTGTCAAACAATCTCACCCCAAAAGTATAAACAAGAAAACAAGGACGAATCTCAGACACAATAGTCTTTTAGCATTCGGTGGCATAAAGAGGATCATGATAACGATGGTAATGATGTTGCATTTAGTCATGAATTGAACGATTGACGTAATGTAAGGAGGTAAAGGATCAGCAAAAAGTAAGGAAAGAAAACGATGACATTTCTAATGCTGGACAATGCCAAATGGAAGCACTTTCTCTAAATGACATCACATATGCCCTCCTCAAGCATCTGGTTACAAATTGATTTACAGATGAAAACTAACGTACTGGCGAATATGGGGAAGAATGTCCATATGGACTTGTGTTAGAAAACATACACCTCTAGTACAATCTACTTTCACAAACTTTGACATATGGAACGCATAAAATGAAGGCATTAAAAGTAAACAAATGCCAATTCTACAAATATATGAAATCATTCTTCCAGTATATGGGGAAAGGAGTAGAGACTCACGTGTGGAATCAGGATCTGTATGTACGAAATAACTTGCAGCGACTATAATATAGCAGAGGACGAGCATCAGTCCTTTAAAGTAATTAGAAGTCCCCTCCTGCAAGCACAATGAGGAATTACAATAGAATGAACTGTTGAACAATATGAGATGAAAACTCACCAATCAACGACAAACGATAATACAAGTGAAAGGGAAGTTCTGAAAAAACATCTATCTGAATGGACAAACCTGCAGCATGAAGGCTACAATTAGAACTGTCATGAAAAGAGTGGCTGTCTCAAAAAGCTGAAAATTTAAGTCCATTGGAAGGCCTAGGACCCATGCACAAACCACACAAAACGGGATCTGTGTGCAAACCAGGAGAAAGAAAAGGCGTTAAGAGGTAAATCTACAATGTTAAGAGGTAATGCAAACCTAGACTATAGCATGCATTGATGAAGCACTGAATGCAATAAGGTACAATTAGTTCAAGCAGATGGAAAGCTTTCAAAATTGTTAAGAGCCAGAAAGGAAGCAAATAAAGAAGAACACAAGCAATGCTAAGCACCTAACTGTTTTTTTTTTTTTTGCTAAGCAAAGAATTTATTAATCTTTGGAAACGAATTACAAAGATTAAAAGGATCCGAGACTAGAAACGCTAAGGACCCAAAAGGGGAAATAACAAGGAAACACCAAGGATGGCAAGATACCAGCCACAACACCGAAAGAGAAAAAACAACCAAGAACAAAACTCCTGAAAGGCCCCAAAACAAAACCCTAACCAAGCCGGAACAAGCAAAACCGAAGGAACCAAAACACAAACTAGGAAACAAAAAACCCCACAGCGTCGAAGCCAAACAAAACCCTCAAAAAGCCGCAGCCTCGAGACTCCACCACCAACAAAGGATATATCAGAACTCAACAGAAATGGAGGTACTTTCCTCCACTTTGTCAAGAGCTATAATATCCTGTTCAGAAATTTGAACTCCCCGCAATTCTAAGAATTTTTTAATATTGTAACTTTCCCTTCCGAAGAATTTTACACCAAGAGAAGCATTAATTTCCATACTCTCACGGGCTTCCTTGATTAAAATTGCATACTTCTTCCGAATGTCGCTACTAGAATCCACTTCAGACGAAAAGGTGGGCCCATCAAAACTTCCTTTCTTCAATTTCTCCTCTTTATGATCCCAGTTAACCATCTTGGAAAAGATGGCAGCTTTCAAAGGATTTTTTGTCCATAAAGGTTTCCTTTGAAAATCATATTTAGCCCGGGCTTTCTTTTTATGGCGCTTGAGCTCCACATAATTAATAAGGGGATCAGAAGACACAAGATCAGCAGATATGGAGTCGTCCGAGCCAGAAACGACAGCAGCCTCCTTGGCTTCCGAAAATGACTCATCAGAAGCAAAGAGGGGAGGACGAGAGAGCAAAGGTTCCACATCAACTTCTTGACTACCGATAAAACTTGGTGTCTCATCGAAAGCCAACACCTCATCTTTACCGGAAAGGGTAGGAAAATTAGTGTCTGCTCCATCCTTGAAAGAATTCCCTTCAGCTTGAGAAGTCTCCTTACACTCCTCCACATGGACTGAACTCTCTGTAAACTGATTAATACCCAATGGAGTCGACATCTTAGCTTGGTCACCATTATTAGCGAAAGCAAAAGTGTCATCCTTATTGTCCCACTTTGGTTAATTATAACCTCCAAAGCTAGTATATGAACTTAGGGGGCCTCTCCGCACATTGTCAATTGATTTTGAGTTGGATGCTTTAGCATGGTATCATAGCTAGGTTTTCGGAGGCGAGAAGCCATCCAGGTTCATATACTAAATTTGGAGGTTATAATTAACCCATGTGGACAAGCTCTAACAAGAAGAATTAAGTTCTAGTTTGTCAAGACTTCGCACGCTTTGCAAAAAAAACCAGATCTAACTAGCACCTTCAATAGCACTAGAGTTTAGAAAATCCAAAGATACTTTGGTTGAGACAAGAATGGAAAACAAAAAAATTTACATTAATGCAATTACCGCATCAGTTTAGGCTTTATCAGAACTGAAAACTGGAAAGGCAATTAATGAAGCTAACCAAAGGTTGAAACAAGGACAATTCTCGTACGGGATGAGAGACTGAAACCCTCCTTATATTGGGTGGAAGAAATAGAACCAAACAATTATTCATAGTACCTGGCAAGGTAGTTGATATGCAGGTGAAAATTTGAAGCTTAATCAATTTTACTTGAAGACAGAAAAAAATAATACCAAATAAGCCGCTCTAAAACCTCTGCACCCATGATTAGAAGCTGGCATAGTGAGTCGCAAGGGGTAAATGCAAAGGAATGCATATTGCAACAAGAGCTATAGGTACCTATGAAGCCATAAAATGTTCAGTGCCTATTCCAAACCAAACATGGATATCTGTGTTGCGGATCCTATTGCCACTCCCAAGGACATGTCCTACACGACAGGGAGACTCAGTAAGATGAATAGTATTACTGAGTGGTTATGAAAAGCCCAATTGAAAAGTGAAAACACTCACAAGCTTGTCTTTCATGGCAAACATAACTGTACTTGCATGCTCTGCTGCATTCCCAACAATTGGGAGCACGATTACGCTTATAAATGCTACTGGGATATCCAATGCAACAGACGCCCCCTGAAATTTTAATCAACAAAAGAACGCCCAGATAAAAATAAATACAAGAAAAGATCTCTTTGTCGTGCATACTATAAGTATTGTCAAAATATGAGCTAATTTCAATCTTTTAACTAATTCAAGAAGAACTTCCAAATTGACAAAAACTGGAGGTGGAACTTTAAGTATTTCAATATATGAAAGATAGATGCATATGAGAGAGAGAGAGAGAGCGAGAGAGAGCGAGAGCGAGAGAGAGAGAGAGAGAGAGAGAGAGAGAGAGAGAGAGAGAGAGAGAGAGAGAGAGAGAGAGAGAGAGAGAGATGATCAAGTTGATGCATTCTTCGGGAGGAACTTAAAGTGGGCTGTACTTAAGACAGTAGCAACCACCATGATAGATATATGTGCAACATATAAGATGTCTATGCCAAAGAATGGTTTTGACAAAGCAAAAGACGAGGAAGTTACGTCTCTTTAGAGGATGCCTTTTCCTGCAGAAGTAATGCATACTGGAATCGTGACAAATACATGAAACTAGGATCACGAGAGCAAGCGTACCTCCATGGCATGAACTATGTACTCTGAGAGGTACGAAATCAATGCAGTCAAGATTAAAAGCCATATTATTGATTCCCATCGAGTGATCTCAGGAGCTTCTTTATCATCCGAGCTGCCATCAGGCTGACTCTCGTCCTGGTTAGAAATCATTTGTCAGTCTAAATCATTTGAAAGGAGATTTCCCTATGTCACTCCGACTTGGTGCTGGTGGAGCTCATCTGAGATGTTGAGATGTGCAAAGGAAAAGGTATTCTACTGTCAAAATGAGTAAAACTCATTGGTCTGGGACAAAAAACCTGTCCCTAACCAGCAAAAGGCGACACGATGATAGACCCAAAAAGAGGCTACACGTGATAGACCTCAAACACGGCTGCATGTAGGGGGGATGTAAAGGAATACAATCCCACATTGCTTGGGAATGGAATGAGTGATCACTGAATATAATGTTGTAACTTCTCTACCTTACAGCTTAAGCTTTTGGGGTGGAAGTAAAGTTTCCACACTACCTTTAAACTGCGGAAAAACTTGTAAATCTTTTCCTGCCTCTACACGATAATAATCATGTTATATAATCTTCATGCAAACAAAAGGTCAAAAAAGTTGTGTAGAAAACATCTAATAGTTCAATAGTTTGACAATATTCTACACTGAACCTACAGGAGAACGACTAATATATGACACCAAAGGAAATGATTTTAATATATTTAACATCTAATACCAAATCCAAACATGGGAAAAACGTCTTATGGTCCTATGGAGAAGGAAAAAAACCATGAAGCCGGAAAAACATAAACAAAAGTTCAACCTCATTAACTGGGACAGAGAGATTCCTCTGGCCATTTAGTTGGAAACAAAGAGAGGCAACATATGCCACAAGCATAACACAGCTACTGAACCTTGAAAGGGCCAACTCAGACTTCCCGAAATTCAATTCAGTGCGTGTAAAGTGTAGCACAGCTGGGAATAAGAGGCCCATAACTGCCACCAAGAGCAACCCCGTATTAATCTCAGCATTTGCCTGGCAAAATGATTTGAACACAGGTCTTACTGTTTAGTAAATAAAATTTAAGGACACTCGTGCGAGGATGCAAAAGAAGCTATACACCAGCCCTGTTGCACAGACAAAAGAAATACGATAATGGGAATGGGAATGGAAGTTAACCTGCCTTGTTAAACACTTGTTCCTTATCTGAATGGACGATTCCACCACTAAAAAATGCACATCCAAGCACCAGCAACATGTTTGACAGTATTGAGCCCAAAAGTGACTGTTGAACAACACTTATCATGCCACTTGTCATTGCATGAATCGATATTATCAGTTCCGTTGCATTTCCAAAAGTAGCAATCAAAAGTCCTCCAGCTGTAAGTTCAAACAAAGGCCATTACAAATTACTCTAGAAGCAAAAATGGCCGAAGTCACAAAACTGTGGAACAAAGTAACTATTTTCACATGATAAAAAAAAAAAAAAAAAAAAACTATTGCCACAAACTGTAAAACTTCAAATTCATCAGCACAACGTACTTCCGTTTCCCTGAAGAGAAATTAGTCATTATTCTGAAGTGTGTGTGTGTTTTGTTCTTGGTTCTTTTATTCTACATATTCTGACACCAATTCCCTGTTGATTCGAGGCACAAGGTTTGGCTTGGTATATGGTGTTTGACCACTAATTTAGGCCATGGATGTAAGCCAATAGTTTCCCATACTCATCTTTCAGCGAGCTGAAACAATTGGCTTATATCCATGACCTCAATTAGTGGTGTCAGTATGGATGGCGCTACAGAGCAATGGTACACGAATGTGCAGTCTATTTACGATGCTTTTGTAGATAAATGTGGAAGTATAAAAGTGAACAGTAGATTCCATATGTACTAGAATCGAATGTATTTAACTTGCCGCTATATTAAGAGACATTATCAAAAGCTTATAATTCAACAGAGAATATTTGTCCGAGGACTAATGTTCAAAATCAGAAAAGATAAAATACCCGTAGGACCAGTGTAGAAAGCCAGCTGCCTGTATTCAAAAGAAGCCAAACTATATTAGATCCCATCATCTTCATCACTGGACGAATAAAATGGAGCTATGTTACATGTACTAATAGGATGTCGATTGTGAGTCATAAATGATTGATTCATGTTATTTCATGTCCAAAATCGCAACTGAGTATCCATTTACAACATTGGATAGAAGAAATGTGTAAGGTGTATTACTTAGTCACCCAACCCAAGCGCTCTGCCAAAGGGATGGTGCCTAACAAGCTTCACAAGAAGACTGAACCCTGAAACCAATTTAAAGCCATGGATGAAAACAACCATATATTTACATAGGTACCAAGAACGGGTTTTAAGTGTAAACAAGGTGCAAATCACCTGATGGCCAGTCACCAAATCAACCAGCACAGCTAAAGGACCGCAAGACACCAGTAAGTTGATTTTGTTTGAGGATAAGACTTTCTTGGTTCTGTTTAGCATAATATTCCATATTTCTTTCCAACCACAGTCCTCCGAAAATAAAGAAAAAGAATAATGTCTGTTTGGAGCTGCTCCCGTGTAAAGCACCCCCCTATCATTAGGCCCATGCTTGATCAAGGACTCGTCCTCAAGATCAAGTATGCAATGTTCCTGTGATGATCCCATCTGTGAAACCATGCCAGCATCACCATTGACTTGTGTTTCAAACTACAGCTAGTTTCATGTCAAAAAGAAAAATGCAGATGACAGGTTCCCGTTTACGTAAATCTATGCCAGTTATCAGATGCACTAAGTGTGTTCTCACCGCCTAGTATGAATATAGCTTTTCTATAGTTCAACAAAGTGGATTGTGGTGTGCACATTTATTCTATCAGTCGTGTAGATTATTATTTTTTTTTTCCTGAAAGGCGTCATGTATAGATGTTCCATGAATAGGATTATATTGGTTTTGACAAGCGTAGCCACGAAAGTTATTCCTATTCCTATTTGTCTTGAAAAACACTAGATACCTAGTAGTTGTCCACTTCTTCTAAGTCAAGCAAGATAAAATCATGTGGCTATGACTATCCGTTCAATCTGATTTTTCCTATGCATGATCTACCCTTAGTTCCTTCAAGATATTAATGTTACTAAAGAAACTATATTGTTGGAGTGGTCCATAGCTTAGAGATGTCGAATTTTCATAGGATCCATTCCAAGTTTGATGATAAACCTGAATGGATATAAATTCGAAAGAGTGTCCAATGCCACAGAAAACAACATCAATTGTATTAAAAACCTGATCCGCAGAACTCCGGCTTCCTTCCGTAAGATAAAATAAGTTATTGTGCCTAATATGTCAACATGAGATGAGTTACATACATGAATGTGAAAAAGCAAAAAAGAAGGAAGTACATAGCTCACCTCCATATGGGGCTGAATTCCACCCATTTACGAACTGTTGTTAGCTAGCTAACTGTCTGCTGGTACGGCAAGGAAAACAACAAACCCAAATCATGGGCATAACTCTCAGCCCCATTTCATCAAGTAGATGATAAACATTACCAAAGTGATCACGGACAAAGAATTGCAGAGAACACCCAGATGTGGGTGAACAAGTGTAGGTGATGGTTCTTGCTTACGTGATGAGCTGGAGAGGTATGGATAGTCAACAGTAAAGACACGGTGAAAGGAGAGAATGAGGTGGTCTAGAGAAAGGGTGAAGAACGGAGCAGGTGTGCACAGAAGGGACTAAGGCAGTGGATTGCTCTGAGTCTAATCCGTGATACCCTTGGTGACCTAGGAGATGGGACAAGAATCCACTAGAGAGAATGTTCTTCTCTCACTCAGTGTTTGCCCTTTTCTCTCTCTAGAATGGCGTGTGTCTCTGCCAAGATCTCACCAACCTCTGGGCATGAAAGGGAATGTCCCATATTTATAGGCACCCTGGACCAATCATGAGGTGCCAGGCTGTCGTCCTATAATATGATAACACGTGTCCTTTCCGTACAACCTGACCGCATGGGTGACGTCATCACCGCGCGGCTGACCCGCGCGGTGACGAGCCATTCGCCCGCACAGCGATCCTCCTGTTCCAAGCCACCAAGCCACTAGATCTCCCTTATTCCCGTAAGGGCAAGGTCGTGACCTGTTCGGTCTCGCCTATACCGCAGCCAAGCCTCAGGGGGCCCCCGGGGTCCTGCCTTTAGACCGCAGCAGGTATCATTACCTGGGCTAGTTTGGACTGGCCCCTCGCGTTTTCGCCCGTGTTTTGGGTCGCGCCAGTCATTTGGGTCATGAGCTTTTTCTCCTTGTCTGGATGGCTCATGGTCGTTTAAGCACCGCCCTTATGGGGCCTGGGGTGCGCGCCTCTGGGGCGCCTTGCGCAAGGGGATCCCGCTTCAGTGGCCCCCTTACGCGGAGACCTGGGCCCGCTCCAGTGGACCCCCACACGCGGAGGCTTCCGCGGAGAGCACCACGTGTCAAGCGGGCATTGTGCCACCTGGGCGATATTTGTCATGATTTTATTGGCGGGTCAACGTTGACTCTGGTCAACCGGGGGTTCTACGCTGACCTCCCCTACAATGGCCCCCACGCGCGTGTGGAACACGCAGGCGCGTGGCGTGATATTCACGCGCTTTCCCACGCGCGCGTGATGTCAGCGAGTTATCCGTTTTCTGACAACTTTTCGGCTGATTGATGCGACGGTTTGGGGGCGTCTTTTCAGCCATCCGAGGTCATTATTATTGCCGACGTTTTGTTTCGGACATGATGGTTGATTGCGACCGTTTGAGGGGTTCTTTCTTTCTTATAAATAGCACAAGAACTCTGTCCTTCACTTCTTCTTCTTCTGAAAACCGAAGCTCTCGACTTTCTTCGTTTTTCTTTCTGCAACTCTTCTTCACCTCCGAACCTCTTCCTTTGCAACTCTTACTCTCTCTTTTCCTTCATCGTCTCTAAACTCCTTCTTCATATTCCAAAAATGACTCGTGGCGAGCAAGTTGCAGGGGGGAGGCCCACTGTTCAAGGAGGTCCGGTGCCCCCGTCGGATCAATGGCGCAGGGCTCCTTATTTTCATGGCAAGAGTGACCCATTCTGGAAGAAGGTGGAGTCTTACAACCCAGTGGGCAGCGAGCCGGACAATGTCTTGTGCATTCGCCCAGAGGCATCGCTTGAGGATGGGGATATGGTGCCTCCCTCTTCTGTCCTTCGCCTTCGACTAGAGAGGGGGGACTTCCCTCTCTCCTCAGTACAGTATTCCTCCCTTTCCGCCCCTCCTGCTGGCTGGAGCGAGTGGGTGGACGATGTAATTGGGGATGCTACTCTCAAGAAGGTCTTGGAGCGTTCTCACATACTGGAGCCTGTCAAGATTTCCCAGGTTCTGACTTTGAACAGGAGGAATGAGAATGTCGACTTCTTGGTGTCGCGGTGGAGCACGGATACTCACACCTTTGTATTCCCGTGGGGGGAGTTTGGCCCCACTCTTCAGGACACTAGCGCGCTCTTTCACCTTTCCCTCCGCGGTAGACAGGAATTTGAACCTACCAAGTCTGGGCGTGTTGATCAGGAGTCAGTGGCTAGGCTGAAATTGGCCTATAAGCTTGCGGGCCACAGGGGGTCCCAATGGGACAGGAGCGGTCATAGGAGGCCCATGACAGACCCAAAGAAGACTTCATGGGGTTCATGGATAAGGTATTTCTTCAAGGATCTTCAGCCCGCGCCACCTGCAGGACGTCAGACTATCGACGGTCCGGAGTACAAAGGTGATCTGTACCTTCCTGCCTTCATCGCCTTCTTTCTTTCATTCTTTGTATTCCCAGATTTCCCAATTGATGCGCCCAGCGAGTTCGTCTTCTATCTTGCGGTGAGGATCGCACAAGGGGACAGATTCCCGCTGGGCCCCCTGTTTCTGGGGCATTTATACCAGCAGTTGGACCGCCTGTACGCAGATTTCGAGCGGTCTGTGGGTCGCTTTGATATCACTTCCATGGTGCATACTCAGTTCTTAACTGCACTGGTGTACGAGCATTTCCCTGTTGTTGCTCCCAAGGCTAGGAAATTCCCCGCGCAAGTGTCCACGCCAGTTCTGGACAGCAGAGGTTGTCCAATCAGGGAGGACGACGGCCGCCAGAGGTACATTGTTGAAGGCCCTTTATGGCCCATCATTCTCCGCTGGAACAGCACGGCCACAACAAAGCTATGGGAGGAGTATTTGGATGAGGAGTCCCACTTCTATCCACGTCCATATACTCAGACTTTGGACGGTGTTTGCAACTATACCCCAAGTATCCCAGGGGAAGTCGACTTCTCCAACGCTAGCCTGCCGAAGCGCAACCTCCTCGTTGGCGTATACTGCATGAGTCGCCCGGCTTACTTGCCCGCGATTGGAGTTGAGAACTGGCAGACGATGGTGTATAGACCAGACAGGATGGCGCGTCAGCTAGGGTATGACTTGGTGGTACCCGCGGCGGGGCCTGAGCCCTTGGAGTTTCAAGCCGCGTTTAATCAGTTCCTTGTCTCTTACACAGACGTTTTTATGGACGGGGTGAGCCATTGGCGTTTTCCGCAGTCTCTCGGTCCTCCCCTTGTATCTACTCAGTTTCGTCTGCACTGGCGCAGAAATTTAGACTCTTTCTTCGCCTTTGTACAAGGTGAGGCCATCAGGGCCCCTCCGCGTGTTGTATACAAACCAGATTTCACACTCCATACGCCTAAGCCTCAATCTGAAGAGTGGCGCGGCGTGCGAAGCCGCTGGGCCTTGAAAGAGGGTACTACTGTGGACGCTTTGGAGCCCAGAGTTGTGGCGCCGCTATTTGCCGTGCGCGTCACCCGATCCCGGGCGCGGGTCCAGACTTCTGTGGATGAGGAAGAGGCTGCGCGTCCACCCACGCGTCGTAGGCTTCATAGGGTATGTGTTTCACTTGTGCTCAATTTATTCACTACGTTTATTGTATTGTTATCATTTGCTCATCTCTTCGTTTTCCCTACTTTCAGGCAGCGACTGGTGAGCGTGTCAGAACCTCGCCAGAACGTGCAGCGTCTCCACAGCCTGGCGGATCAGACCAGGACTCTGGAGAAGTTTTGGCTCAGGCTCATACTGCAGGTCCCTCTGTCCCAGCACAGCCGCGGGAAGGGGACAGTGACAGTAATGGGGACCATCTTCCCATCAGTACCGCCCTTGGCAGAAGGCGAGGAAGTGTTGTAGCCGGTGGGCAAGAGCCTAGTCAGCCCGCGCAGGCTGCTCGCGCGCCCTCTCCACCCGTTCAGCCCGCGGAGTTTAATGAGGAATCCCTCCCGCATCCGCAGTCGGTAGCGAGACACGGGTTCTTGGAGATGCTACGTTCAGGGGAGCGGGTCAGCCCTCCGATCACTGATTTATTTGAATCGCGCGGCGCGAGTGGTTCCGGAGAAAAGGAAGTAAGAGAGATTCATTCCGGGGGACGCCGCGAGCCGGAGCCACAGAGGGAAGACAGTTCAGAAACTAGCTCCGAGGGTTTTGGCAGGGGTTTTGAGCGGGGTTTCATGCATCCTTATATTGACACCGACGAGGATCAGAGCCCCCGCGTTGCTGCTGAAACGGGTCAGCCCTCAGCTCGCTCCCCACAGCGCACGTCGTCTATTGAGAAAGGTAACCACCCTGATTCTTCCAGCACTTTCCGGAACATAGGGGACGACCTTAATGTGGGGCCAAGCTCTAGGCCACGCACTACCCATAGTATAGATGAGTTTGTGCCAACTTCAATTGATCCCATTATTCATGAACTGTTCAAAGATGATTTTTCAGAGTTGGAAGCTGCTGTGGACCCCCGGGGAAGCATACGGGGGATGCAAGATGCCCTTCATCGAGAGCCTCCGACGGAGCAACAGGAGCCGGTCCCTGAACAGCAAGGGCCTCTGGCCGGGCCACAGGGGGAAGCTCAGCAGGGACATTTGGCTGGCATTTCTGAGGGAGGAGCGCCCGATAGAGAGGGTGAAAATGAAGCGGAGTCAAGTGCTCCGCAACAGCGTACCAGGCAGCTAGTTATTTACGAAAAGAGGGACACAGATGCTGATGATAGCCCAGAAGCTTCAGGGGAAGCAGGGTCCAGTGCGCCGCAACAGCCTAATGTGCCACAGGGAGCTGACGCGCAGCAGAGGTCCCCTTCCCAGTACAGCGATTCGCAGTGCCAAGAGCAGGTCCCTCCTGCCATTCCCGCATCCGCGAAGATGTTCCTGTCGTTCCGCGTCGCGGGTACTAGCCTCCCCGCTCTTCAGGGTGTTCTCCGGACACACCCTGAGACTTTTGCCAACTTTCGGGCACAGAGCGCCCTAGGAGGTGGTATGTTCTTGAACAGCTTGGCCACAATCATTGATTCCTTGCACAACATTCCTTTGAGAAAGTTCGGCGACGCGTTGCTGCAAGATGCAAAGGGGGCTCTCGAGGACCTTCAAGATTTGGGAGGTTTGGAGATTAAATGGCTCATAGCCCACATGGAGCGTATGCATAGCTCGCGCCGGGCTTTCAATCTCTCGTCTCGGGTAGAGGCGAAGCAGAGAGAGGTTCAGCGGGCGCAGGAAAGGGTGGACCTTACTCGCGCCGCTCTTGTGCAAAGGGAAACGGAATTGAAAGATAAACGGGCTGAGCTGGAGGCCGCTCTGCGCGAGAAGACTGAATATGAAGCCGCTGGCGGGGAAATACCCGGGAAAGACGACCCGATTACCAAGGGGTTGTTCCCTCCGCCTTGACCGCACACATTATTTTTTTTGTTTTTGTAATGGAATCGCAACATCATGGATAATAAAGAGTATTTTGTTTATATTTTGCCATTCACAGCGACTTACCTCAAACTGAACATTTCATTAACTTGGCAGTAACATTAGAGAAGGAATTACAAAGAAGAAGAAAAATGGATAAAGGGCCTCAAATAAAACACCTTTTCGTTCAAGGATAAAATTTCTTCATAAACTTAATATTGATAGGCCCTGTCAGAAATCCGTTGGAGACCCTGGAAAGCCTATAGTGACCGCTTGTCCCCGCGTTGATGACTTGGTATGGTCCTTCCCATCTCGGGGTGAATTTGGGGAGCTTGACATTTCTCATCACATCCGTGGTTGACTTCCAGACCAAATTCCCGACTTTAAACTCTCGCGGGACCACGCTTTTGTTGTAGAATCTTGACACTGACTCCCAATACTTGGCTTGATGCTCTGCGGCGAGCTCTCGCCTTTCCTCCAAGGCTTCTAAGTCCGCACGCCGCTCCGCGGCGGTGACCTCTGTCGACAGAGTCAACCGCGCGGAGGGAACGCTTAACTCGACGGGGAGTATTGTCTCTGCGCCGTAGACTAAGTTGAAAGGGCTGGTGCGCGTGGCCTTTCTCTTGGCTGTGCGGTAGGCCCAGAGTGCAGTAATCAAGTGATCTGACCACGTTCCTCCCTTCTCATCTAGTAACTTGCTTAGGATTCGTACCAACGACTTGTTTGTGGCCTCAGCCTGGCCGTTCCCTTGGGGGTAGTACGGAGTTGAAGTCTGGTGTTCGATAGAGTATGATTGGAGTAGCTCGCCCACATCCCTGTTGATGAACGGGGTTCCGTTATCTGACAGGACCACCTTTGGTATGCCGAATCTGCATATAACATTTTCTTTAATGAACTGGGCAACCGCCGCGCCGGTCGCGTTCCTCAGTGGTACTGCTTCCACCCACTTAGTACTGACCTCCGTTGCTGCTAAAATCCATTGGTGCTTGCGCGAGTGGGGCGAGATGGGCCCGACCAGATCCATTGCCCAGGTATGGAAGGGGTATGGCGAGTGGATTGCATGAAGCTCCACCGCGGGCGCATGGACCAGGTTTCCAAACTTTTGGCACGCGTGGCACCGACGCACATGCGCTTTGGCATCAGACTCCATCCGTGGCCAGTAATATCCCAAGTGGATGATGTGCTCATATAATTTTCGTCCGCCTTAATGCTCTAGTTCGTGAGCCTTGTATAGTACCTCCTCAGCCTCTTCATTGGACAAACACCGTAAATGGATGCTGTCCAATGCTCTTCTGTATAGGCTTCCGTCCTTGATGAAGAACCGTCCAGCTGACATCTTGATCTGCCTCCTGTATTCCCTCTCCACGGGTAGCGCGCCTTCCTGTAGGAAATCAATATACTTTTGTCTCCAGTCCTGCTCCACCGAGAAACAGCATTCTTGCGCTGGGATGGCTAGGGTACATCTTTCGCAATTCCTCAGTACCTCTGCGGCGTCAGTTTTCATGCTAGGCCAATAATAGCCTTGCCTCTGAACCCTCCGGTAGAGAGAGATGTCGTTTTCTCCACAAGTTGCATCATGGATCTGACGCAACCTGGCCTTGGCCTCCTGAAGCCCGATGCACCGTGCGAGCCACCCCTGAGCGCCGCGGAAGTACAATTTCTTCCCAATCACGGTGAACTGCGCCAATTCTGCTAAGGGGACATCCCCCTGCCCGGTTGCCAACTGCTTCATCAACTTTTCTTGCCATTCTTCTAAAACTTGTTCCTGGCTCACTTCCTCAATGATTGATGGCTCTGTCCTCTTGACAATTTCTATGGCTATCTTTTCTTCATTAAATTCGACCTTCGCTCCTAGTGTGGCAAGTGCGTCAGGGAATCTGTTATCCGATCTGGGCTTGTGAATAATTTCCACCTTATCGAAACGCTGCATCAGCTTCTGTACCGTGGCCCTATATGGAGCGAGAGTAGGTTCTTTGAGTGCGTAGACACCTTCAGTCTGAAGGATGACAAGTTTTGAATCCCCCACAATTTTTAGGATCTTAATATCCTTTGTGATTGCTGCTAGGAGTCCCAGGATTAAAGCCTCGTATTCTGCTTCATTGTTTGAGCATTGGAAAGATAATTTGTATGCGAGGTATTCGCGCTGGTCATCCGTGCTTGTAAGGACTATTCCGGCACCGCCCGCGCCACCTCCTGCGGCCCCGTCGAAGCTTAACGTCCAAGTGACAGACGCGGCCGCTAATGCTTCGAAACCATCGCCTGACAACTCCTCTTGAACTGGCTCGCAATGTCCGCTAGGGAATTGTGCAAGTAAATCTGCGAGTGCCTGACATTTAATCGCCTTGGGAGTGACACATGATATTTCGAACTCGGCCAAAGCCAAAAGCCAGCGGGCCACTCTTCCCGTGAGGGCTGGCCGCGATAACAAGTAGCGTACTGGATCGCTTTTCGTGATAAGGTGGATTTTGAAAGACAAGAAGTAGTGGCGTAGCTTTTGCGCGGTAAAAACCAACGCTAGACAATGTCGTTCCACCGGCGTGTACCGCTCTTCTGCTCCCTGCACTTTCCTGCTGATATAGTACACCGGTCTCTCCGTGCCATCGACTTCCTGCACAAGTAGGGCCCCAATGGATCTCGGGGTGGACGTCAAGTATAGAATCAAAGGTTTGCCTTTCTGCGGTGCGATCATCGTCTGCGGTGAGGTCAGGACAATCTTAATCCTTTCAAATGCATGCTGGTGCTCCGCGCACCATTCAAACTTCGCCCCTCCCTTGAGCAGGTCGCCAAAGGGTGCTGAGATTTCCGCGAGAGCGGGGATAAATCTGCGCAGATACGAAACCCGACCTAGGAATTTCTTGAGTGTCCGTTGAGAATGCGGAGGGGGCATTTCTATTATGGATTTTATTTTTGCGTCGTCTGCCTCGATCCCATGTCTATGGACCAGGAATCCTAAGAACTTCCCAGACGCGACGCCAAATGCGCACTTTAGTGGGTTCATCCTCATACTGAACTTCCGACACCTTTTAAACACCATTTCCAAATGATCCAAGTGGTCAAACTTCTCTTTCGATTTCACAACCAGGTCGTCGACGTAGTCTTCTACGATGTGATGCAGCATATCGTGAAAGATTGCCGTCATCGCGCGCTGGTATGTCGCGCCAGCATTTTTGAGACCAAAAGGCATAACAGTGTAGTAAAAGTTACCCAGCGGTGTTCTGAAAGCAGTCTTCTCCGCGTCCTCAGCTCCCATTTTGATTTGGTTATAACCGCTGAAGCCGTCCATAAAGGAGAACATCTGGTGACCCGAAGTGGAATCAACCAGTGTGTCAATGTGCGGCAAGGGGAATTCATCCTTAGGGCAGGCTTTGTTGAGGTCGCGGAAATCGACGCACACGCGTATCTGTCCGTTCTTCTTTTTCACGGGCACAATATTGGCAAGCCAGAGCGGGTATTGTATAGGCTGAATAAATCCAGCCTTCCTCAATTTTTCGATTTCTTCTTTGATTTTCTCTTCCAGCTCCGGTTGGTATTTGCGCGCACCCTGTTTGACAGGCTTGGAATTTGGAAATATGTTTAGATGGTGCGCCACCAACTCGGTATCTAGCCCTGGCATTTCTTCGTAGTGCCAAGCGAACACATCGCTGTATCGCCGCAACAACTGGATAAGCCTTTCCTTCATGCCACTTTCGAGTGCCGCGCTTATAAAGACAGGCCGCGGAGTGCCCTCTCCTTCTCTGAGGTTGACCTCTTGCAACACTTCTGGCTGCGGCTTAGGGCCATCCTGCATACATTCCGGGGCCGGTTCTGGTTTGACCATCTCGTCTTCCTCTGTTCCTTCTGCCTCTAGGCACCGCGGGTCAGAAGCCTCCATGGAAGTATCTGGCCCGCCACCCCGTCATAAGCAGTACACAGTCTTTCCTCCTTCTTTGAGCTTGGTAATTTTTCTCGGACCTGAAACACTTTCCGTAGTTGGTTCCCGCTTGCTCGCGGAAGCTTCTCCCTCATCTTTGATATCTTCCCATTTAGGCAATTTTACTCCGGACGGCTTTGCGACCGCCGCGCTCAGCGTTTCCTCCATCTCGGTGAAGTATACCGAGTCAGACAGGTGGGCTTCGTTCACTTCGAATGGCCTCTCGGATGCCGCGACAGTGACTTTCTTCCCAGCCCAAATTGCCTTTAAACACTGATGATAACTGGAGGGGATAACCGCGAAGCGATGCATCCAGCTGCGGCCCAATATTATGTGGTAGTTCGTCTAAGCGTCGATGATGTGGAATTTGGTAGCAGTGCGGATGGGCCCGACTGCCAGATCAACAATGACATACCCCAGGGACTCCTTCTTATCTCCTTGGAACCCAGTGATTCCTATCAAAGACTTCACAATTCGCTCTTCTGGGATTCCCACTTTTTGCAGCGTAGACATCGGCATGATATTGATGGAGGCTCCCCCATCCATGAACGCTCGCTTTAGTTCCACGCCGTTGACGCGCGCAGTGACGTATAAGGGTCTGTTGTGTGGGTGCGGAACCCTTCTATCAGCGTCGGAGAATGAGATAGCATTTGACTCGTCTTTGATGGTTCTAGGAAGGGACCCTCCTTGCGCGATGCATGCCTCGTGGCTTTCTTGCGCGATGGCCATGATAGCCTTCGTCATTAAAAATCTTGCATTGGGTGTGAACCCCATTCCGTCGTAGAACTGTTTGAACTTTGTGCTATTCTGCAGGATTTTGACTCCACTCTCTGGATCTGGAGGGGCCACCGTCGGGGTACCATACCCTGCGATGTCGTCAAGCTCATCGTAAAAAGACGTCATGTATACTTCCTCATAGTCATAGTCGTAGTCGTAATCATAATCATAATCACAGCCGTAATCCTCCTCAGTTTCGCGTACAAACTCAAAACATTCGGCCATGTTGGCCGTCCCATGCTCCGGGTAGGGATGCGTGCGCACGTCCTGAGCTTTGGTGGTGATCCTCAGCTCATTGTTATCCAACTTTCTCTTGAAAATCCTTTTTAGGGTCCAACAGTCACTAGTAGGGTGCTTGGTGTGTCTGTGGAACATGCAATAGTTTGGGCTTTCTCGGTCTGCGCGTGAAGGCGCGACTTCAATATCTGGTAGCGTGAGACCACCATCCGCAATCCACTCCTTGACCAATGCTTTTACCTCCTCGATGCTGCAGGGATAATCTGGAGCCCCTGTACTTTCTTTATACACCTTCTGTTTCTTCCAATCGCCGCGTCCATTATTGTTTCCGCTCCATCCACCGCGTCCGCCGCCATTTCCGCCGCTGCCTCTTCCCCCCTGCGACTTGCGCGAAGAGGGAGCGGAAGTTGCAGCTGCGGCGACGGAGTGAGATTTTCTGGACTTCCAACCGTCCCGCGCGGGTGGTTGTACAGTGTGGCGTAACTTGTATGCTGCTTCTAATAAGGCGGCGAATGTCTGAATCTTGACATTAACCAAGAATGGCTGGTACTCGCGCAAGAGTCCAGATGTGCAGATTTCCACCAAGTACTCTTCCCCAACAGGCTCGAGGCAATCGACCGCGCAGTCCTGGAATCGCCTGATGTAGTCGATGATGTCTTCACTGGGGCCCTGGGACTCCTTCACGAGGGACAGGCTCGTTATCTTCTCGCGTGTTTGGAAGAATTTCGCGTAGAAGCGGCTAACCATGTCTTCCCATGATGACACGGAATAAGGAGTGAGGTTGACATACCAGGTATACGCCCTATTGGTCAGAGATTTGGAAAACTCTCTTAATCTGAGATTTGTGTCTCCAGAAAAGGCCCCAAGTGTTTCGATAAACCGCACCACGTGTTCCTGTGCGTTGCCTTCTTTGCCATCGAACTTAGTGAACTTTGGTGGGGTGTACCCCTCTGGATACGGCATCTGGAGGACAGCCATGGGGTATGGTGGTTGAATGTCTGGGCTAAGGAGGGAGGGGAAAGTTGTTTTCATTTTTTCTCTTTGCAAGAGAGCCTGTACCTCTGCCAGGGTTACCGCCTGTGGCCCGGCATGCTCTCCCAGCGCGCCTCTCTGGTGTACAGAACCAGTTCCTGTGGTTTGCAGGCCAGGGTTTTCTGGCAAGGCAGGGTGAACAGGAACCACTGGCTGTATGATGGCTTGAGCGCCAAGGCCACCAGCTAAGGGTGCCACCCCCTGAGTCCCATGGGCCTGTTCAGCCCGTGGAAGCGCAGGTGGCTGGACTCCCCCCCCAGCATGGATCTGCTGGGTCACCATCGCTGGTTGGGCCCTTGGTAGGGCGGCCGTGATGACCTCCGTGAGGCCAGCTATGGCGGCGAGCAGCTGCGTCTGAGTGGTTTGCATCTGGGTGATGCCAGCCTGCATGGCGTGGATTATCTCCATCGGTGGAGCACTCTGGTTTCCTTCTTCATTCCCTCCATGGCTGGAAGTAGCATCCTCTATCAGCGGCAGACCATCGAGGACAAGGTTGTTGGGATTCGTTGGCGCTGCCATGCCTGAAGTTTGTAGACCACTTCTCGTGTTTACCATCAACTAAGCAACCTCCCCAGCAGAGTCGCCTGAATGTAGGTGATGGTTCTTGCTTACGTGATGAGCTGGAGAGGTATGGATAGTCAACAGTAAAGACACGGTGAAAGGAGAGAATGAGGTGGTCTAGAGAAAGGGTGAAGAACGGAGCAGGTGTGCACAGAAGGGACTAAGGCAGTGGATTGCTCTGAGTCTAATCCGTGATACCCTTGGTGACCTAGGAGATGGGACAAGAATCCACTAGAGAGAATGTTCTTCTCTCACTCAGTGTTTGCCCTTTTCTCTCTCTAGAATGGCGTGTCTCTGCCAAGATCTCACCAACCTCTGGGCATGAAAGGGAATGTCCATATTTATAGGCACCCTGGACCAATCATGAGGTGCCAGGCTGTCGCCCTATAATATGATAACACGTGTCATTTCCGTACAACCTGACCGCATGGGTGACGTCATCACCGCGCGGCTGACCCGCGCGGTGACGAGCCATTCGCCCGCACAGCGATCCTCCTGTTCCAAGCCACCAAGCCACTAGATCTCCCTTATTCCCGTAAGGGCAAGGTCGTGACCTGTTCGGTCTCGCCTATATCGCAGCCAAGCCTCAGGGGGCCCCCGGGGTCCTGCCTTTAGACCGCAGCAGGTATCATTACCTGGGCTAGTTTGGACTGGCCCCTCGCGTTTTCGCCCGTGTTTTGGGCCGCGCCAGTCATTTGGGTCATGAGCTTTTTCTCCTTGTCTGGATGGCTCATGGTCGTTTAAGCACCGCCCTTATGGGGCCTGGGGTGCGCGCCTCTGGGGCGCCTTGCGCAAGGGGATCCCGCTTCAGTGGCCCCCTTACGCGGAGACCTGGGCCCGCTCCAGTGGACCCCCACACGCGGAGGCTTCCGCGGAGAGCACCACGTGTCAAGCGGGCATTGTGCCACCTGGGCGATATTTGTCATGATTTTATTGGCGGGTCAACGTTGACTCTGGTCAACCGGGGGTTCTACGCTGACCTCCCCTACAACAAGAATTACGAAAGATAACAGGTTTTCAACACAAGACTCGACAAAAACTGCTAAAGAGTGACAAACTTATCAAACTAGAACGTACGCCATTACTAAAATATGGAGTAGTTTACAGTCCGTGTAAAACGGGTCTAGAAAGAGAAATCATTTTTATGATAATCATGTGGGGAGAGAGGGAGATCAAAATGCTTTTTTATTGGTTTGGCAGTCGTAGTTGTTTGCGTCGTTTAAGGTTGTTTTGAGTGATTGACCGTTGAAATTAGTTGGCGTATCGCAGTACGAAAGTTCTATAATTTGTCTAGTTATTTTGCTGAGATAATTGATAGTGAGTTGGGAGATGGTTGAGTAGGAGGGTAAAGAGTTTAAAATTATATATGCTACTGACATCTTTGATAGGGAGTTGGGAAGGGGGAGAGTAGTATAAAGAGTTTAAAATCTTTCCGCCAGTGGTGGAAGCCCGCTGTGAGGTTCACTGAGGCAGTTTAAGGTGGAAGCTCATTATGAGTTTCACTGATGTGTTTTGGTCTAAAAGGTTTTGGTCTAAAAGTTAGTTCGCTTATTTTTTCGTTTTTATTTGATTTTTTTTCGTGTTTTTTAGTTTTGCCTCAACTTTTTTAATATTATTGGTTCGTCTCGGCAAGAGGAATCAAAAAAGTAAAAAAATATGATTGAAGCTTAAATTTTTTGAATAAAGACAAAAATAAGTTAAAAAGACAGTTTTTTACACTTTTTTCGATCTTATTCAAAAAATTAAGAGTTTTAATCATAATAGAGACGGAAAAAAAAAAGGTTAAGCCAACTTCTTTAGCCAAAACACGAGACAGGAAAAAATCAACTTAATTCGGGATAGGTCAAAATTTGTGCGGGTCAGGTAGCACTTTTTTGGTGGAAGCCAATTGTGGGCTGGGGGACGGTGCAGTGCACAAAATGCACTGCACCGTGTAGTGCACCATCCGACCGTCCATTTTGACAATGGACGGCTCGGATTTAATTCGAGCAATGAATTGAAACCGACCGTCAATTGTTTGGATTAAATCCGAGTTGTCCATTGTCAAAATGGACGACCGAATGATGTGTACTGTACCGTGTTGTGCATTTTGTGCACTACAAGGACTCCTCGGCCCCAATTGTGAGTTTCACTAAAGGCAAGTTAAGAAAAAGTCAAGCTTATTTGGAATTACTAGACATGTCAGAATTTGTACATGTCAGGTAGCACTTTTTTGGTGGAAGCCCGTTGCGAGTTTAACTGAGGTGAGGTGAGGCAGTTTAAGGTGGAAGCCCGCTGAGAGTTTCACTGAGGCAGGTTATGAAAAAGTCGGCTTATTTTCGAATTACTAAGATAGGTCAAAATTTGTGCATGTCAGGTAGCACTTTTTAATCAAAATTCTTTCATTTGTCTGTTACACACCGCCATTGCATTCCATCCGCCACTGGTGGAAACCGATCGCCTGTGGGCTCCATCAGACTTTGTTTTTATTTGAACTACTCATCTTGTAGAATCTACACGGCAATATATTCATTTAAAAAACTAGTTTGATCGGACGTTGCCATCCATTTTATAACTAAAATCCAATTTTTGATATAGCTATCAATATATATATAGACAAATTTTCTAGTAAGGACTTCCCGTAAATAAGAAAAAATGTAATTTTTTCACGTTAAAAATTGTTTTTGAGAAATCCGAACCGTCCGATGTGTTCAAAAGGTGTTTTCAAGAGTCCACGCGAAAAATCTTAAAAAACAAATACCGGGAAGGGCTTGATCCAAGCAGTTTTTCGCAAAACTGTAATTATTTGCGAAAAACTGCTTGGATCAAGCCCTTCCCGGTATTTTTTTTTGAAGATTTCTCGCGTGGACCCTTGACAACACCTTCTGAACACATTGGACGGTTCGGATCGTCAAAAAAATGCTCGGATCACGGAGGTCCGGAGTCCGGATAGGAAGTGGAACCTATATATATATATATATAAATTTTTTATTTTTTTTTGAATTGGACAAAAGGTCGGAGGAGGCAACCAACGTTGCAACCCCCATTGGTCGTGACCATATATAGGGGCTCCTGACCCGCTGTGGAATGTCCGATTCGAGTCATAGCTACTGTGTGAAAAGACAAGCCGTCGTCTCAGCACCACCCATGGATAAAGCACCACGTAGGTATTAGATGGATAAAGCACCCTCCACGCTAGTCCTTCAATTGGCGGGACTCAAACCTTGTTGGATTGTGTATGGGATGGAGGAGTACTTAAACCCACTCACCCTTGCGATCTATGCTACCACCTTTGGTGGTTATAGCTATCAAAATCTGATCAAGTTGATAAAATTACTATGTAGGCCTCCCCGTTCCACAGGCTTTTTTTGGCTTATTAGCTTTTGAGCTTCTTTTTTTTTTATGTATTGTGAGAGAATTAGAAGGCGTCACATTTGTTAAGAGATTCATCAGTAGTTAGTTGTTGAAATCATATAAGAACATCTCGTCCATATCTCTATTTTTTTTTTCCCTCTAAAACACTTTTTTGCCTCCAAAAAGGTCCATCCTCCAAAATACCTTTTTGGTCTCCTTTCTTTCAAATATGGACGACAAATTTTTTTAAAGGATGAATGTACAATTCCTCTCAATTGGAGGATAGGTTAAGCACTATTTTCTCCAAACCGGTGGAATTTATGTCAAAACACCTCATGGAGGATGGGTCAGAGTTGATTTTTTCTTTCTAAACGGAGAAATGGGGGAAATTTTTGGAGATTTGGAAGGTGGGTAGGAGATGCCGTAACACGTCATATTGTTGAATAAGTAGTCATTTTCGAAAAAGAAAATTCGAAATAATAGAAATATAGAAAGAGAAAGATAATAAAGGATTGACTATTTCCCCTAGTAGATAGGAAAATAAAACTATCAATCATGGGAGTTAGTGCACAATAATGTGCCTTATTTAAAGGTTAAACTTTCCTCCAACCCTTTAGATATTTGAGGTGGCGGAGAAGATGTCAAGGTGAAACCAGTAAAAAATTTATAACCGGATATTTGGGTCCGCTTGTGTGCATCTCGCCTAATTATGGAGCTCTGAAGATAACGACTGGACATAATCCCGAGAAGCCCCAAGGTTTGAAATAGTTAACCTCCGTGGGTTTCGAACATGCGATCATATGGTCAAACACTTATCGCTTTTTCATGCAAAATAGAGGAAAAGACTAACTACTCAACAATCCACATGGCCACGACAAGATCAATTATGTAATGTTCCTGTAATGATCCATTTGTGAAACCAAACCATGTCAGTATCATGCACCAAAGTGTTGTGTTCCAAAAAATAATCTCATGTCAAAATAATTTAAAACAGTACAGAGAATTTCATAAACATATATACAAATTGGCAAATTCAGTAGATTCCCGTTAACGTAATCTATGTTTGTATAGTTCAACAAAGTGGATTGCGGCGTGAACCCCATTCCACTACCAAAAAATAGTTTATTTGAAAAATAAAAACAGGTCATTCTCTTATAATACATCACATAAAAAGTCGTGAAAAGTCATTTTATTTTAAAAACACCCTTATGTGAAAAGTGCCTTATTCTATTGGTTCTGCGTAGATTATCCATGAATAGAATTAGATTGAAATGGCAAACATGTAAGTTGGCCTATTTCTCTTGAAAAACACTTGACGCCTAGTAGTTGTCCGCTTTTTCTAAGTCAAGCAAGATAAAATCATGTGGCCTACGACTATCCGTTCAATCTGATTTTTCATACGCATGATCTACAGACTACACTTAGGTCTACAGAGATATTAATGTTACACATGAAACTATGTGGAAAAAGCGGACACGAGATCCCGACATGAATTTGGGGAAAAAGTTCAAAAAGTCACAAATTTGTGAAACTACAACGTTGGCCACTCAAATCAAAACCAAACCAACCGAGCCTTATGTCCCAATTATTTGGGGTCGGCTAGAATATATATAAAGATCAGTGTAAAATGGGCCTTCTCAAAGGAATTTAAAGAGAGATCATTTTCTGATGATCTTGTGAGGAGCTAGGAGATCAAAATTCTTTCCTTGTGAGTGGTAGTGGTTGTTTGATTGTGATTTTCCGTAGTTTAAGGTGGTTTTGAGTGTGTGACCGTTGAAATTAGTTGGTGGTTGATCAAAGTTAGATTTGAAAACTTAACGTCTACAAAAAAAAAAAACTTACCTGTGAAATAAGTGTCAAAAAAGCTTTTAGTTATGCCTTAACATGAACCGGTCTCAACTCTCAAGTAGGTTGAATTTTTTATAGATTGTAACGTAAACAAACCGAGTAGTAGCTTATTCGAGCGTGATTTGAAATTTAATGATTTTCAAGAAAATGTTCGAGCTTAGATCATTTATGCAAACTCGAACTCAATTAAGTAGCTTCATTCATTTACTCTCACTGAAAAAGAGTGAACTTTGAGTAGCTTCACGACCACAGATACTTTCAACTTAGAACTAAAATACTTTCAACTTGGAACTAAAATGGCCAGCCCTGTACAGTGCCGGCCGGAATCTACCTTACCATCATCTCGCCCGAGATCGCATGGAATACAGAGACGGTATTGGTTTCACCCAAATTCAATACGTACCGGCAGGTGGACTCAACCTTGATATAAGGTTTCACATATCTGAAGAAATAGTCATTTTCAAAAAGAGAAATCAAAATACTCCTACAGAAATGAAAAGAGAGAATAAAGGACCGACTATTTCTCGTACTTGATTGAAAATTTAGTAATTACTCCGTATCAGTTAGATGGATTTTAGTTCACGATATTGTTTTCTCGTCGACGTATAATTGCATGGTATTGGGTACCGTTTTCTCTTCAACCAATTATTCTATGGACTTGAGACACCGCGCGGTGCCCCAAGACCATAAAATAATTACTCCTCTTCTTCACTTTTTTTAACGAGTTTTTAATGAATTAAAAAACTTCTCCATATGATTATGTCATCCGATTCTTTAACCTGTTTGTTTCCAAATTGCTCGTACTGGTAATCGGTAGTGATGGGAATGGGGAGCCTGCTGTGCCTCACTGCAGAGTGGTTGAAACCACAAAACGTGCATCGTCCCGAGCCAAAAAAATAGGATCTGAACAGTTCACTTTTGTAGAACTTGACACAGAAAAATATGATCTGAACCGTTCACTTTTGTAGAAACTTGAAGCGTAGAACTAGGGCTGTAAATAAACTGGGCCGTTCGCGAACTATTTGAGGCTCGGTTCGGTAAGATCTCATTCGAGTTCAATTCGTCTACTAAACGAACTGAACTTGAACCTCAATATTAGGCTCGTTCCATAAATGAGCCGAACCTGAAGTGGATTCGGCTCA
This sequence comes from Vaccinium vitis-idaea, assembly GCA_963854785.1. Lineage (NCBI taxonomy): Eukaryota > Viridiplantae > Streptophyta > Magnoliopsida > Ericales > Ericaceae > Vaccinium > Vaccinium vitis-idaea. The sequence goes on from OY978217.1 coordinate 8,435,225, forward strand.
GTTAGGCTCGCGAACCTAGGGTCAAAATGTAATTAATAATACTTTAGGGGTCTACATGTAAATATTTTATAGTTGAGAAACTTCTAAGTAATTTGTTATTGGGAAAAATTCAAAAAAAACCCTGACCTTTGGACCGATTATTATAGAGACACCTGACATTCAATAAACGTTAACTAAACCCATGACTTTTGCACTCCGTTATCAATTAACACCCTCGTCCCATTTTTCGTCCAAATGCTAACGGAGAATCGTCAGTGGCACTTGCCTGGCATAAAACTTGAATTTGAGGATAATATTTGGCATGCCAACTCAGCACTGGGCCCCCCAGTACTCTCTCTCTCTCTTCCTAAAGAGCGCTTAACCCCATGCCGCCGACAACTAAGCGTTTTGCCTTCCGGTCGCCGGCCACACAACCTCTCTCTCACTCTCTCTTTGTGGCAAAATACCAGTATCAAAACTAAATTTGAAGCCCAAACAGTTTCTGCTCATCTCTTTCCTCGTGAAATCCTAAAATTCACAACTAACATTTTTCCTAAGCAGTATATTCTCACCGCATTCCTCAAAATTAAACGTCAACAAAATGCAAATCGAATCCATTTACCGAAGTTCCAGTGAAGACCATAACATGCACCCAATTTGTTCAAATTAAAAAAACCAGGAAAAACAAACAAAAAAAAACACCACCACCAAACTAAAATTGAAAAATTCTTTGCACTATCATGAAACATGCATCCAAATTCCAAAGGGGTCTATGGCCTCCGATACCCATTTGTGATGCCGCCGACCTTCTGTCGTTATGTCCCGTAATTCCTTTTTTTACTCGCAAATGCTTCGATAATTTTTTATTTGCAGGGAAGTGAGCAAATTTGAGGGATTTGACGGAGCCCGATTTGCTTCGCCTTTCAGATTGAATAGCCTTGGCGCAAGCCATTAGGTGTGTACGAGTCGACTAGGATCACCAGACGAGTTGGATCCATTTGAAGAGTTGACTCTATCTGAATCAAAGACGGGGCACCGGATGATTATTTTCCGATTATAGGACTGATGAGATCAGAATCATCACCGAAGAATCCATCTTTGAAACCTTACCAATCGTCATTCGTCAAGCTCGTTGTGGCAAGTGATCCGCACAGCGACGTTTCGACGGAAGACGGTGCGAGTTTGTAAATGCTTTACTTGTGCCCACATGCTTTGACAGATCTCGACTTGATTGCAGTAGACAATGGTGGACTGCAGTGGTGGTGGGTGTTAGGGTTCACCTGAATGAGATGGAGAAGACGAGTAAATAGAGAGAAACAAAAGAGTTGGGGTTTGTGATTGGGTTTGGCACCAAAATTTGCTAGAACGTCCATGTCATTGCCAAATATTAGCCCAGGTGTCTCAAAGTATCTAAGTAAACGCCACATCAGCTTTTCCGTTAGCATTTGGACGGAAAATGGGACGAGGGTGTTAATTGATAACGGAGTGCAAAGGTCAGGGGTTTAGTTAACATTTATTGAAGGTCAGGTGTCTCTATAATAATCGGTCCAAAGGTCAGGGTTTTTTTTGAATTTTTCCCTTTGTTATTCTTTTATCCCTAACTAGAGTACTCTACTACCAACAAATGGGTTTTATCTCTAACTAGAGTACTCTATTTAGTTTTCAATATTATTTTTCTCGTGTTTTTTCTTTTGATTTCTTGATTATTGTGATAGATTAGTTTACTTTTGTTTGATTTCTTGATTATTGTGGTAGATCTACATGTAACATTGTTTTGAAACATATCTATTTCCCCTCTCAGTTTGTGTTCTAAATTGCTAACAAGCCCTACCAAGCTCGATTCGAGCCTAAATTTGGCTCCTCGTTTGATTTTAACGAGCCCTACCGACCGAGTCTGAGCTTTGAAATTTTTTCACGAGCCGCACTCGAGCTCACTTGTCCAGGCTCGAATCAAACCTGAGCCGAACTCGAGCCTGACTCATACCTTAACGAACTGAACCCAAACCTCATAGGGTTCGGCTCGATTCGGCTCGTTTACAGCCCTATGTAGAACAAACCTGCAAAAAATTAAGTTGATCGAATATCAATGACTCAGTGGACGAAAAATTTCTGGACGGTTATAAATGTCCGAAAAATTATACAGTGAACAAATCACATTTGTCCACTAAAGTTATCAATATCTAATCGACTTGATTTTGCAAGTTCTTCTACGCGTCAAGCTCTACACATTGAACGGTTCAGATCACATTTTTGGTCTCAATGCCAGTTTTGTGGGCACAATCACAACAGGCTAAAACGGCATTCAACATAACTCTAGATCTTCAGCATATAACAAAGGGAACATAACACTGCTTCCTAAATTTGGTGCAATTATCACGGGCAAAGACATTTTTATAAATGAAACTTTATTGAAAAGACCTCTTATAGAATGCCTCAGTAAAGTCACAAATATACATTGAACGTATCAGTGAAGACGCTCGGTTGTCTCTCTTGTCCAGCCCAGACGAAAGGACTCCCTCTACATGGCCGCGACAAGAGAAATGATACGGGTAGACCTTATGGGGTCGCCCCTCGAAAGAGAGAGATCAGTCTGGAGCTGTATCTGTGAGGTGTGGACCGTGGAAGTTGTAGTGTTGCGACAGAACTGGTTGGGAAAGTCTCTAGATGACAGTTCCACTCGGAATCAAGGCGTCTTTGATTACTGTAACGATCCCACTCTTTATGAAGTATCCATCTGTTTCCCGGGCAGCTTCTTGAACATTGTCACTGTTGATGATCTGGAATTACAAAGATCCTAATTAGAGCTACAGCCTTTCCAGTGCATAAAAGAGTTTTGAGTGACAAATGAGATACGATATCTTTTATCAGGTCACAAAAATTGCACGTGTGCCACGCAATGCACATCTTTCTCCTAATCCAGTCATCCAGACCTACTTAAAATGGTTTCTCTAATTTCGTGAGCATCTTAGCACCTTTTCATTTTGTGCTAAGATGTCTCAAACTTCTACATGTGAATCCTGGGGAATTAGCATATGTTAGTTGGTAAACTCGACTCTTTTGGCGGACTTTATCAAACCATTACCGATTCAATCTAGTTTTTGTGGCAAGGACTTTGTAACTGAAGTGGCATTGCCTCAATCTCTCCATGTGGAGGTTGAAGGTTCGAGTGGATTCTTGTAGTGTGGATTCTTAGAATGTCAAAATAGAAGAAAAAAATCTAGTTAGCAAAACTGAGGTTATCTGCAGAAGTTCTGCTAGGTCAAGCAATAAACATAAATACCTTCACATTGTCTCCGATCCGGGCATTCTTGTCAATAATTGCTCTTTTGATGTGAGAGTTCTTGCCAATACCAATTGGAACACTTCCCTTTGCAGCCAGAAATCTTCTGTCAGCATCCGTCTGGAACAAACATGACAAAATCAAATATATAATCACTACTCGTGCCAATTAATCCATGGTAGATGATCTGTAAAGCACAGCACAACTGCAATAGAATGCAATAAGCCATTAAGTTGTCTGTTATTACCTCATAATAATCTGCTCCCATCAACAAGGTATCTTCTATGATTGCGCCCTCTGATATGCAAGATCGAAGCCCAACCACAGAATGGTGAATCTTACAGTTCTGTGCAGGGAACAAAGTGTCATCTTAGCTGTTGCAAATACTTGATTCTCTATCACCGACACAGATCTATACAGTACAGAGAAACTAAAAAATACATGACATCCGGTTTCCATCTTCCCTGGAAGGTGACCCAGCAGGGCATGCTTATTTACATTCGTTGCGCAAAACTTGACAGGCATAGAATGGGCAAGTGTTCCCTTTTTGAACAATTTGAAGTTGTAACACATCCCACGTTGCAATTTCCGATGATTGTGGCAAATGTATTATTCAAGTATCCTTGCTAGGAGAAGAGAGATAAGGGAAAGAAAGATGGTAACAATAACGACAATGAGGGTGAGGTAAAGATTTTGGTGCTCTTGGATCTGCGGTGGTGGCGGCAGCTGTGGGCTGTTTGGATGGTTAGGGTTAGGTTTTGGGGTTGGGGGCTTGGGCTTTGTCCCATGAGGTGTATTATTTGGGCTTTGTTGTTTTTTCGGGTATGCCCTATTGCTAGGCCATGGATGTTATGGGCTTATTTTTATATTTGGCAAGGCCCTTTTTTGAGTCTAGGCCTTTACGTTTGGGCTTCGGCCCTTCGGGTGTTTCTTGGGTTGGTTGCTTGCTAACCTAAGTTTTGGGTCTCAGATGGGCATTGGCCTGATCCTTGTCCTTTTAGTCTTTGTAACATCTTCAGAGATTAACAAAAAAAATTTGCCTTTCAAAAAAAAAAACGAAAAAGAATTGAAAATGGCTCAGTCATCAGTGAGATAACTCTCCTTATTCAACCTACACAGCACCTTCCTACTTGCACTGACTAGTGACTACCGAGTAACTATGGAAATCGAAGCGTAGACTTGGGCTAGATGAACATCTCTCTGCCAATGATCGTTGCGGCAAATTGGTGAAAACATAAACCTAGCATCAGTTGCACAACCCTCAAATCAGTTAATGTGTCATATGGATAAACCTAACATTAGTTGCGTTAGGATTTTGTCATTTTGTGGACATAAACCTTCAGCTACTAGCAAAACTACATTATGTACATGAGTAAACCTTCCCTTACTTGTGGGACCTAAAAATATGACCGACCCTATCAACAAACAAGAACTTAACTAACTTACCTTAATTACACAACCTTCACCAATAACACTATCTGTGACATCGGCATCAAGCATCTTGGAAGGAGGCAAATAACGAGGCTGGGTATAAATTGGAGCTGAACGATCATAGAAGCTGCAGCATAAGGCACATACCAAGTCAAAGTTGTCATACTACAAATTGCAGCATAAGTATTACAGGACAGCAAACGGGGAATAAAAATGCCAAATGTTATCAAAGGCTCGAAGTAGTACCTAAAATCTGGTATTGGTTTTTTGGTGATCCCTAAATTGGCGTTGTAAAAGGCTTCAATGGTACCAATGTCTTCCCAGTATCCATCATACAAGTAAGCTTGCACCTGTAGGCATGAAGTAGCAACTATATTCAGGATACTCCAATTAGCTTTGAGATTGCGTAGTGTCAGACAACCAGACCACTCACTACGGTAACATAATAGTGCAGCAAGTTGGCCAATTCTGGGCAATCTTAACCCTTATATAGGCTCTGAATTAGTTGTAATTTTCTCTTTGATGGCTTCAGTAAACATAAGAACATGCATCATATCGTTTATTATTTTGGTGAGATAAGGAGAGGACCAATGAAGAAAAGAGAATATAAGAGAACACATACTCTCATCCCAATGGAAGTTGCACCAGGGATAACTTCACTTCCAAAATCATTGGCTCCAGGAAACTTCTCGCGAAGCAGGTCCATCATGACATTTTTGCTTACAACATATATACCCATGCTGGCAATATAAGGCATCTCTTTGGCTCTCTCATCATCAAGACCTAAAATGGTTGTATCAACCTAAACCACAACAAATAGAGAAAATCAATCATAATTTGGGACCATTTATCAGTCTTACAATTGTAGTCACAAAACTTGTACAACTGCTGTGAAAGAACTGACAGAAAGGGGGAAAAGGGCGGGAAAAAACCTTCATAGCTTTCAACTGCTCTCCTTTTGGCTTCTCTGCAAACTCAACAATACGTCCTTCTTCATCAATCTTCATAAGACCAAATGCAGTGGCACGTTTTTCGTCCATTGGCAGAGCAGCTACGGTGATATCAGCATCTGTCTCTCTGTGGGCTTGAATAAATCTCTCATAATCCATACGGTACAAATGGTCCCCAGCAAGAACCAAGTATTCAAGAATATTGTGCTCCTCAAACAACCACAAATATTGTCGCACAGCATCAGCTGTACCCTAAGAAGCAATAAGATAGAAACCACAACAAGTGTCAAGCAACTCCACCAAATAGGAAAAACAAGGCATTAGAAGATCAGTGCCAGGTGATGATACAGTACTTGCTATTAATACTGATGCAAAGTATATTATTTTAAATGAAAAACCTCACATAGAAAGGACAAAAGAATTATGCGTCCAATGGAAAACCTCATGTCTGGTGGATTTCATTCATAAATGAAAGGTACTACACTCCTCAATTAGGCATGGACCTCGTGTAGGTAGAAAGGAAAACTTGGTTGAGATACTCAAAACTCTGGGTTATTTACGAATGGAGCAATTGAAACTACACGTGTGAAAGACTAGAATGTTTGGAGTTTGGAATGTAAACTACCTGAAACCAGTTGGGGTTCTCTGGACTTTGCTGGGCAGCAAGAACTTCAACAAACCCTTCATTCTTGTAGCCACCCAGATTACTTGCGTATGCCCGTGAAAGGTGGCGATTGAGAGATGCAGAATTGAATTGTGTGAGAACATAGATCTTTGATATGTTGCTGTTCAGGCAATTGCTGACAGGAATGTCAATTAGGCGATAATTTGCCCCTAAAGGAACAGCTGGCTTTGCTCTCTTCTTTGTAAGAGGATAAAGGCGAGTCCCAGCTCCACCTCCAAGTATAATTCCTAGAACACTCTGCAAAAATTACAGACAATATGTCATAGCATTCCCAGTTTGAACTCACTCCATGCTCGTATTTAAGAATACCCATAGATATCAAATTCGACCCCATGAGTTCAAATAGAAAGAAACAAAGTCCACCTTTCATGAGCTCTTTTCCTGTGGCATCGGGAAACAAAATGCCCTGGATATTCTGGTACACAATGATCAGATTTCAAATAACATAGAAAAACAGCCTTTTGCACCATAATGTCGGGGTTCCCCTTGATTTATTGTCCACCAAATGTGCCAAAGGAAGTGCACAAATCCAACCGATTAATGCATTCAATAACCAGCTTAAAGCAGGACATGTTCAATGGTTCTTAATATACTAATACAGGCCAGCCAAAACATAAAAGAAAATCAAAATGAATAGATTGATTTTGTAAGATCCCAAGTGCATTTTTTTCCCTCTCCATGGCATGATAGCTATCAATCAAGATTTACATCTGATGGCTAGAGAATCACAGGAAAATAAAGAAAACATAACAATACTCTTCAAGCAGAATTTCAACCAACCTCGTATAGCTCTTTCTATGCCTTCTTAGAAATAAAAAAAAAAATAGCATAAATGCAATTAGATAAACACACAGCGAAACCATAAGCAAAGCACCAAGATACTAAGATAGACTAAATCATGCTATGGATAGCTACAATTATAATCATACACTGACGTTTACTGCCTAATCATACAATGTTCCATTGCACAAAATAAAAACTCTATCGCAGAGAACAAACAATAAGCCTCTTCCGCAATAACATGTGGTAAAAAAGTTCCTGATCTTGGCAATAATAGGAAAAAATTTCATGTCTTACTGTTATAAAGTGAACACCTTTATGGTACGAACGTCAGTTATGAGGCTGACTCACACTTTTTTCATCAAAATTACCCCCTTTAAATGCCTTAAAACAATTGCCAACAAGGAGAGGGAAAAAAAAACTGCCACCCTAATTTTGTTCTCCCCTCTTTTCTACTTTCACATCTCAAATTTCATTAGCGGGTATGTGTGTGTGTAGAGAGAGAGAGAGAAAGAAAGATCAGATCCTCGATCTAAACTGATTACAGGTCCATAGCAGAGACTCCTACAAACAATTACACAGTCAAACCAGTTCCAATTTCAACAATAAATTTAGGTGGAGTCTACTCCAGTATAATTCTACTTGAATCTAACGGCAATAAAATTCTTCTATAAATCCCGCAGCGGAATTAAATTCATCATCAAGTTATTTGCGCGTTCAATACGTTAACTAAACCCGCATCCACACACAACCATCGATTAACCAACCCAGAAAGTAACTTCAACATGGATGTACACAACCATGCATACAATACACCCAATACAAACACACAAAGCGAATTTATGAGCATACTCTGCTGGCATCAGGATCGAGGCAAGTCTGCGAATTCTGCGAATCAGATACGCCCTTCACAATGAGCGAAGAGTTCTTAGAACGGCGTCGCGTAGAAGCCAATTTCGTCGTGATCTTTTTTTGAGATGCAAAGCATATGCGCCCATACGAAGCCGTGCCGAGGTCGGCTGCGAGGCTCGATGTGGTGTGCGTCACCTGCAACGCTCCGATCACTGCCATTATCGCTCGCCGCCGCGCTCCTGTGTGAATCTAGAGAGAGAGAGGTTTAGAGTGAGAGTGAATGATCGAGTTTGGAGGGAGACTGATAGAGATTTTGTTTCGATCTCCTGCTAGATTGCGAACGTAGATCCAGATAATATTATTTATTGCCACTGGTTTTGCACGAAATTACGGTACCGACCTTATGGGGAGTGTGGGTGAATGGGGGAAATTAAATTGTGAAAAGGGTATTTTAGAGATAAGATATGGAGATTTTTTTGTTAATAGTAAATTTTTACGGTATTTTAGAGATACAGTGACGTTGTTGATTAATTATGCTTATGAATTACTCCATGATGATTAAGAAAGACCTGCGGGGATTACAAAACGTAGGGTCGAAGTGGATGTGATCACGTGGGGGGGGGGGGGGGGGGGGGGGGGGGAATGGAATGGTAACAGGGGGCTTGTGAAAAATATTGTGACAGACGATTTTAGGACCGTTCTTTTTAGTAGTAATTGGTATTGTTCTGTCATCTGAGCCATCCCAATTAAAATTCTTCGATGCCGAGCGGGCACCGTCCTACGTTATACGGAGCGCACATCTCGACCGCCTAAAATATTTTTGGATGGCCAAATTTTAACAAGAGAGTGGAGGAAATCTGGATCGTCCAAAAATACTTTTAGATGGCCGAGATGCGGGTTCTGCACGACGTGGCCGTGCCCACTCGGCACTGAAATTTTTTTCCATCTTTCCGGGACAAACAATACACGTAATTATATGAAAGTGAAACTTAAAGACTTTTTTTTTTCCCCCTCTCGTGGCAAGCTGTTGATGGAAATTTTAGAGCTTATCAAGAGAGGAACATGGTATTCTTGGAGAAGTTGTTTAAGACCTGTTGACGTGGGTTTTTTTTGGTTAAAAAGGTATAATTTATTAAACTTAACTGAACTCACAGCCCTAAATACAATGGATAGCGAAAAATATTCGTGGAACTTCATAACTGGTAATTTAAGTCATAACTGGAGATTTTTGGAACTTCATAGCATTAAAATGGTGTTTAACAGGAATCAAACCAAAGTCGAGTTTCAAACAAACCATTACACCACAAGGCAGAAGGTTCCTCCCAGAAAGGCGGGAGGGAGCCGAGGCACAGTATGAGTTTCAAGTGAATAAGACTATATGAATCCCGAATACCTCTTCCAGGCAAGAAAAATTCAACACCGGCAGTTAATTTATGCAACTGGAATAAAATTTGGGTATAAACACATTCGATATTTACTAGAAATCATATTATTATTGTTTGTATTTTTCATGAATTAGGGATAAAGACCATCAATAAACAGGTGGCATGTTCCACAGCGTAAAACAACCTTACAAACTATAAAGGCACAATTGAACAAAGGAATGAGAGTAGTTTCTGACAAGCTTGATTTTCAACTGCAACAACCCCCTCCTTGAGAAGCAGAAGCATCTCTACCTCCTGACGGCCCTGGAATGCCACCGTATCCGACTTTTATTCCATAAGACTGCCAAAACAATAGTAAAAAAAAAAAATCAGTACTCAGAATTATCCGGTCATCCAATCAGCATCATTTAATTTTATAACAAAGGCACGGCAAAACTTTTGACAAGAAGGAGATGCTTAATGACAAGTTAAGGGACCGCAAAAAAGTGTGCCCTCGAAAGATGAGATTACAAGGGGAAGAAAGCCAAAGGTAACCAATTGTTACAAATTCTATCTGCAAAAACCAAATGCCACGCTAACTTCTATCATGGCAGAAAGCGTATCCAGACCTTCTCATGAATCATGCATGCGAGTTTGAGATAATCCCAGGGAAAAATGACGGGATATCAAAAATCTAATAATTTAAAGTCATTTTTGTGCCATATAACTTTGTTTGTTTCCAATGTTGTATTCCAGTGAAAGTAAGTAATTGCCTGTCAACCTAAACCGGGCAAATAAAGCAATGAAAATAATTCCAAGCAGATTCTTCCACCAGGAATAAACAAAACATGAGACAGAGAGAGGGATACCTCATTTGATACGTCAAAAACCCCGTCCTGAATCTTCTTATAGATCGTTGACGCTGTGCTTATAAATGCCTGTGTAAAACTCTAAATCAGAACAACAAACATGAAGAGGACAACTATGAACTGGACCAAGGTACATTTTAAAACTGGATTAAATCCTGCTCATGCTAGGAAATCTTTCTTAAACATCAATCGGTAGATGAGAAGGAAGATTCATCACCTCCTCGACATTCTGAGCAGTTTTTGCGGAAGCCTCCATGAAGATCAATCCATTTTCCTTGGCAAACTGCTCGCCTTCCTCCGTGCTTACAGCCCTTCTATGAGCAAGATCACACTTGTTTCCAATGAGCATGATAGTCATGTTTGCATTGGCATGCTGCCTTGCATCCTCCAACCAGCTCGCAAGGTGATTGAAAGTTTCCCTCCTGAATAACAGAGCAATTGAATCATCCTCTCTATCAGGGCAAGAGTAGCAAAACCATAGGACAAATGACTACTACATAACGGCAGTAATAGCTACACACTTCAGTCCACACGATCAATCTTTAAAGCTGGACCAAAATAAGTTAAACAACTATGTACAAGAGGAATAGCATTAACGCAGTTCTTTTTCTTGAACGGTTGAAAATCACGGGATAAAGTAGTCTGACTTTGTTGGTATTTCAGGGAAAAGGTGTAATCTCTCATGTGATGCACTTATTTATACAAATGGATATCTTAAACGATAGTCCAAAGATATAGAATCCACTAAGACAGAGTATCCAGATGATCCTTTTCCTTCTTTCAAAAAGTACAATCGCCTGTACTAACAACTATAGATCTAGTTTCATGGAGTATATAGGTAACTATAAATCAAATTCAGGTAAACATACAGAGAGCTTCCCTTATGTAACTTGAGAAGATTCAATGAAATAGTGTTACCTAGTGATATCATAAACTAGCAGTGCACCAGCTGCTCCTCTGTAGTATGATCTCGTAATAGATCTGAATGATTCTTGACCAGCCTGACAGCAAGGATGATGTTTCATTATAAATTTTATAGTTTTCAGAAACACAATCCACATTTAAGTGCCAGAGCTTTCCACTGAAATCATGGCGAAAATATACAAAGATAAAAGTATGTTCCTTTCAATGCAGATATACACATTTTTATTTGGTATGGGCTTGCAACATAGATATCCACGTCATTCACACCAAGCAGCTATGGAAGAAACTAGAGAACTTGGAGGAAAATAAAAGGTAGAAAAAGTAAGGAATAAGCAAGAAACCGTGTCCCAGATCTGCAGCTTTATTGGTTTGCTATCGATTGTCACCATTCTGGCTCCAAATTCAACACCTATGGTTAGGTCATGAACCGGTTGAAACCTTTTGTCCGTAAACTGCAGAAGAAGACACGATTTTCCAACTCCTGTATAAGAAGGCATCAAACTTGCGTGAGTTCAATGATGAATTCACAAGTGGTGAGTACAACAACGAATTAATCTCACACTCTTGGCACAACGATCCATAACTTCAACAATATATTTAAAATGAGATACAACACGCTAAGAAGTACCATTTCCAACAAGAGAGATACTAATCTAAGCGTCTTATGAAGTTTACTTTGTCCAAGGTGCCATCCAGTAGGTATATGATTTATAGTTCGAAAACTCCACACTCCCACTCTACACCTCCCTGGGGTGGCAGGTGGAAGTAACTAAAAAGGATATGACCATCATCAATTCATCATACAATAATGCAAACAGTTAGAACTTAGAAGTGACCCCACTTCATGGAGGACAAGAAGCTTTGTATTCCACCTAACAGAACAACCTGGTTTCACACTTAACAAGAGTCATCTACACGAATTGTTTTTTGCTATCCACTCTATTTAGGGCTGTGAGTTCAGTTAAGTTTAATAAAATCTACCCTTTTTAACAACAAATTCCCAGGTCAACAGGACTAAAATAACTTCACCAAGAATACCATGCTCCTCTCTTGATAAGCTTTAAAATTCCCATTTAACAGCTTGTCAAAGTAAGATGTTCACCTCTCCCTATTATCCCTCACCAACATGCTTAATAAATTTTTATACGATCTGCATGAGATTCTTTTTCTCATCTGAGACAAGAAGCTTAGCTTCCACCTATGGCCTTTATATTCCATTTGTCTAAGCGATATGCCCTTCTATCCCGGAATATTGGGAGAGCAATGAATTTGCATGGCCAATGCACAAAGGCAGAGGTGCTCAGATTGCATCTACTCCAAACTGATCAATCAAGGGGGGAAAGCTACTTCAACTCGTAGAACATCTCTACATACTTTCAGAACCTCCGTAAAAGAAGTATTAACAATCGTCTACACAAAATTTCTATATCGACTCATTTAAATTATGAAATTCTCATCCCAGAAGTTTGCCCAACACTCCATGACTCCATTCAATTGAATACTCCTGCAGCAAACAATTTGTTTGATTCCTATTTCCATTACTGACTGCTCTATTCGAATTGGTTATAAATTGCCCCAAATGTAGGAAAGAGAATTTTAAAGGTGAAACATGTTACACGCATGTGTATAGAATACTTGGTTGCAGAGTATGACAACGAATTTTACCGACTCTATTAAATACAACTGAAACCTGGCGTAGATGTCAAAATCAATTGCTACGTACTATTAATGGAAAGCAAAATAAAAATCAAATGCTCCGTTATAACCCCAAGGCCACAGGATTTGCTCAGCTGGCGGACGGTGTGGGATTGGTAAAAAATAAAAATAAAAATCAGAAGAACTAATCACTACTCAAATTGACAGAAATTCGCATCCATTCTCTCAGAATTCCAGATCCATAACAACAATAAACCTACATAAACCTGATGTAGATTGTTGAACAAGAGTTCTGATGCCCAATTTACAAAACTATAGTCTCTCCTAATCAACCTATACAACATACATGCTCATGCACACATACACAGACGATTAAGAATTCGAAATTGGAAGACATGTAAATCAAAGAATTAAAGGCCAAGCGGGATTGATGAAAATCATACCGGTGTCTCCAATGATGATGTACTTGAAGAGGTAAGCGTACGACATGGTTGCTCAGATCTTTGGTTCGCTCCGAAACTACGGAAATCAGATACGTGAATTGTACGTATATATATATCTTCTGCACGCACACACGCAAGGTTTCGGGTAAGGGGATCTAGATCTAACCAGACAAGAACGAAGGATTATCTTGGAGTGAAAGCAATTCGGATGAATTTATAGTCCCGATCTAGATTATATACGCGGATGGGATATTTACGTATATATTAATGACGGTTAAAGAAGAAGAAGACAGGAGTAGAGGGGTTGACGAAAGGCTTCGTAAGGTCGTCCTCCCCTCCTCCTTTTCCCTTTTCTTTTCTTTTCTCCTTTTCAAAGAGAGAAAGAACCTTATTTACGAGGCTCCTAAAATGTGCCGTTTACGGAAGCCCCATTTTGGCCCTCATTACAGTAATTTGAATTAGTTATCTTATAGAGCTCGCAGAGTAGTGTGTATATGAAAAAAATTAGCTTGATATGTCGAAAATTAAATTTTGGTGCAAAAAAAACAACGGCTTAACATTTGAGAATCCAAGCCGTTGTTTTTTTGCACCGAAATTCAATTTTTGACATACTTATTATCTATCGAAGCCGGGTCAAAGCTGATTTTTTGCATATTCACACTACTCTACAGGCCCTACAAGATGACCGGTTCAAATTATTGCGATGGGTGTTAGTGGAACCCTTAAAAAACATAGTAATTTTTAAATTTTTATACCAAATTGAAGTGCTCTATTGGTGCAAAAAAATTAAAAAACATGCTGCGGAAATGCATTAACGGCTACAAAAGTACGTGTTTCCCAAATGTATCATTTAAAAAAGAACAGAGCAAGTATTATATTTGATTTGCATTTTTAACGGCTACGGAAAGCTGCCACCCACTATCTATCTGGATCAAGATCGTCACCCACTTTCATGGTAGATTGGGTTTTTTTTTTTCTCTTTGATCGGTTGTAGAATCATGTTTTTATGTATGGTGGTGGTGGGTTCCGAATCTGATTAATGGCGGTGATGTTTTTTCGATTCAATGGTAGATTTTTTTCGATTCAAGTATAGTGTTTTTCTTCGATATAATAAAATAATCAATAAACCATGTTCACATGTCCTTTAAAAAACAGTTATTTCAAACAGTGAATATGGCTTATTGATTTACCCATTTTGGTGACGATACAATAAATGTGGTAAATCAATAAACCATGTTCACTTTCCATATTAGGTGATTTGATACAATAAAAAATAGTTTACTGGTTTACCATTTCGGCACTTCGGTGATTTGGCAAAGTAAACATGATAAATCAACACATGATTTAACCATGTTTTTCTTGTGGTTTTATGGTGCATTAATCAACCATATTTTTCATGGTTTTTGGCTTGGGTTGGGGTTTTATGGTGCATTAATTTACCATATATTTCATGATTTTTTAAAGATTTTTTTTTGTGGTGCATTAATCTATACCTATCATGATAAAAAGAAAAAACATGGTGAATTACTACAAAAGTGCATGAAATCAATATTTCATGACTTGTGTTTTTAAGACAAAATATCATGATTATTTATTTTTAATTTTTTTTTAGGTGTGAAGATTAGGAGAGAGAATATAAGATTAGGGGAGGGAGAGAGAGAGAGAAATATTAGGAAAATTGGGAGAGAGAAATATTAGGAAAATTAGGAGAGAGAAAGGGTATTTTGGAGAGTTAGGATGGAATCATAAGTATTCAAATCTCATAGAATGGAATCATAATGATATTTTTTTGTACAGGATCCCTAATTAACTCTCCCTTAAGAATATATCAAAAATATCGTAATAGTAACCCAACTTAAATCACGTAATTTGAGTAATAGATTTCGAGATTATTTCGGTTCACTTGGAACACAAAAATATGACGACAACAATTCCCAATTAATCCCACAAAACACCAAGATATATCAATCATTGCCGATTCAGCGGTTGCGATAAGCTCTTTTGCTAACTGGCCACTTATTTCCATTTACAAACAAACAAACAAATCCCGAATCGCCCGTTAATTTTAAAATAATTTTGGTGAGCCATTGTTCGTCATCCATTCCCTTTTCAACATTTCTTCTCAAACGTGTTTTCTATCCTAACAAGTTTATTCTCTCTTCTTCCTATTTTTAGAGCTAAAACTAAAGATGCCGAAAATCTAAGACTTGAATCCAAAATTTTTCTAATTTTAGGTAGTAAATGAAAGAATGAAGGAGAAAGAATGTGTGTGATAATAGTTGGAATGTACTCCCTCCGTCCCTTTTTGTTTGTCATTTTTTGATAATCGTGTCAGTTTTCGATCGCTTATATCTTTTAATATCGATCTCCAAATATATGCAATATGGATCTTGTTTGATAGTTCACGATTAATTCTATTATACAAAATTTTTAAAACGGTGAAAAACATTATAGATTGAAAGATATAAGCAATTTAAGGCGTATCAGAAAATAGAATAATTGACAAACAAACTGGGACGGAGGGAGTATGTAATTTGTGGGATGTTAACTAGGTAAAATTTGTTTGGGGCACGAAGTGGCGTTACCCGTGACTGTTGAATAACGTGACACCAAGTTGAAACAGAAGCTTTGCTTGAATGTGGGAAACTTCTTAATGTAGACTCCCTTAATCTACAATAGCCTGAACAGTGGTTCGACGTGACAAACAAGCCTTATTCGATTGAGCAGAAAGTATTTCCCCATTGCTTCTTTGGAACGAGAACGCCAAATTAAGACCTAGCCAGGCCAAAACTAGTTATAGCAGCAGCTAAAAGTCCTCTCTACACTCTGCTATCCTCCTCGTCCTTGGTTCCGTTTGACACTTCCATCCGTATCCAGATCAGCTTTCTGCAAGAGTGCAGTGCAGTGCCATTTGATTAGCTGAGGTTTTCGATCATTGAGCAGCGGTTTTATGATGTAGAGTGGGTCACGTCCACATTTCTTGATCCTTTGGACCATTTACTGCCCAAACAACATCAATAAATCACATGGGCCAACTTTGCCGAGAAAGGCCCAAGAACTGTATAGTCGACTGAAAACGAGCTTCTTGACGATACTCATCGCCTTTCCGGCGATGATCAACCTTGATTCTCGGCCCTTCGACGTGTCTAGGTCTTCAATAGGGAAATTTTGCCGTTCTAGAAAATAATAGATTTTGCTTACAATAACTTTTAGTAGAAATTGTTTTAGTTGCCGTCTGTTTTGGCAACCTCATACTATTTCTTTCTAGTTTTTTATTCTGCCAATTATTTCCGAATTTCAATTTTTCATAGTTTCTTTGATTTCGGCTTGATTAGCAAGTCAAATGACTCAATTTTTTTTGTTATTTGTTTCCTAGTTGGTCTAGGATTGCTTTGACGCTATAAGTATCATTGTAAGCCTTATGGTAGAACTTAGTTGTTATTGAATTAAACAAAAAAAAAAACACGAGATTTATCTCATTATCGTTTGTTCAAAGGAGGAGTACCTCTGGCTCAAACATTGTTCGTGTTTATTTCTTGCAAATAATTTCGTAAAAGGAGGCTGTCCTGCATCATTCCGAAAAGCACCACTTTGATTTCAATGTCATACCTGGTTACTTGGAGACTGACTTGGCAATTAGCAATGATTTTTTCAACCACCTACAACGCAAGTAAACTGCACTTCACATTTTTCTTAATGGTGAACTCTACAGCATAATGTATATATTACAATATATCACATCATAAAACATCAAAAGTGTACCAAAGAGCTTAACACAATAAAGGAGGAGAAATTCTAGCGTCTAATACGTAGAAAATGCAAAACAAGAACGTTATACAGCCCGACGGATAAGAGTCGAATACTCGTGAACTCTAGCAGTGGATATCGAAGAGTTGGCCCAACGTAATCATGTGGAACTGATTTTGCTGAGACGTCCTTGGGTATGACAGCTTCTTAGCAACTTGTTGCATAGTTGGTCGAGAAAGCGGACTGGCATTCAAACATGCAAATGCTAGCTTTGCGACAACTACTAATTGCTCTGCCACTTCATTGTGAGGAGATGGGAGGCGTTGGTCCAACAAGTCCTCCAACAATATCCCGTGCACATTTGATGATGATGAAGGTGATGTTGACGAAGATGACAATAGAGAGGAGATGAGATCGCCGGGATGCTTCCCCATAACAATTTCCAGTGTTAGCACCCCAAAACTATAAACATCACTCTTCTCATTCATTTCCATTTTATAAGCAAGCTCTGCCCAAAGAAAAAAGGGAGAGAGAGAGAGAGAGAGAGAGAGAGAGAAGGGTAGAAAGCAGTCAAATGTCCACACACCAACTGAAAAACAATCCCGGTTATTTCTCAGTTTCTAAACTGAGAAATTCTCCTAGACTTATCGCGGGACTTATTGGAATGCAAACAATTGTGGGACTAGTGAACTCACAAGCACACTGAATGAGATTTATTGGTAATTTTCTCCTTTCGAAAATGTTAAAGCTTCATAGACTTGAGTTAGCATAGTTGAAAGATTTTTTTTATGCTCAGGAATCTGTAGTAAAAAATTCTTTTGAAGCAATGGACTGTGCAGTGGCTTCTATGACTACCAAATAGTGTACCTTTATGCACCATGTTCAGGGGGGCAATATTTGAATCAAAGCCAAAACCATAAGTTAATCGGAACAAAATACGAGCGTATAAGAAAATAAATACCTGGAGGAAAATATCCAAAAGTCCCTACCAGTGAAGTCCAGCTGGACGAGTCTGGTTTCATGAATCTAGCTGCACCAAAATCAGAGACGTGAGCCACATACTCTGAATCAAACAAAACATTCTTGCTTGATATGTCCCGATGGATGATTGGAGGCGAACAATCGTGGTGCATATAAGAGAGAGCATCTGCCACCACTTTAACAACATTCACTCGCTTAATCCAATCAAAATCTACTGCTTGTTCCTCCGAGCCCAGTACCTTTTCTAAGCTTCCCCCTTGCAAAAATTCATAAACCAAAAACGAGTGCCTCGGATGTGAACAATATCCATAAAGCTTTACGATGTTGCGGTGTCGTATTTTGGTTAGTGCATCGATCTCACTCGTGAAGCTTTTGCGATCAGCCAATTCACCATCGAACGATGTATGAAGTTTCTTCACAGCAACTACTTGACCATTGGGCAAAGAAGCTCTATAGACCGAACCACATCCTCCTTCACCAACACAGTGTTTAGCACTGAAGGCCTCGGTCACTTCAATGATGTTTTCGTACACCATTTTTCCATCGTAGCTCCATATTGCAAACAAATTCTCATTATTTACTTGTCTTGGCTCGTTGTTTGTGTTCCTTACTTTCTTAGGTGAAGCCACACAAAATCCGAGAACCATGAGTGAAAAAAGTACAAATCCTAAAACAGGAAGTACAACCAGTAACACCGATTTCTTGCCCTTTTTTCTAGCAATCTTATCAGGCATGCAAGCCTTCAAACCAGTAGCATTGCCACATAAACCTTTGTTACCTCGGAGTGCCTCAAATGCAGCCACTTGGAAGGCTTTGATGTCTGGAAGAGGCCCCTCCAGTTGATTGTAGGATACATCAACCGAGGTCAAACTTAACATCTTATCAAAGGAAGAAGGTATGGAACCAGATAGCTCGTTGTGGGAGAGATTCAGTGTTTCTAACTTTTGCAATACTCCAATCTGCTGTGGTATCTTTCCTAATAGTATATTATTACAAAGATCAAGACTTTCAAGGCCATAGACTTGGCATAGTTCCACAGGAATGCTATCCCCAAGTCTATTATTGCTCAAATTCAAGCTCAATAGCTTCGAGCAATTCCCTAATCCTCTAGGAATTGAGCCACTTAGATTATTAGCTGCCAAGTTCAGAGTTTGAAGGTTGGTAAGGCGTCCGAGTTCTAGAGGAATGTGGCCAGATAGTTGGTTATCAAACAGATTAGCTCGAACAATGAAACAAAATTTCCAAATTTCACTGGAATCTCTCCAACTAGATGGTTCGAAGAGAGGTCAATTCTAGCTAGTTGAGTTGCCTCTACCAATCCAGGCAGTATCGCTCCAGAAATATTATTGATTGACATTCTGAGACTAGTTAGATTATGACACTTGCCCCATTGTTGAGATAGCTCACCATAGAAATTGTTACGACTCAAATAAATGTAAACCAAGTTTGGATAGACACCAAATTCTTCTGAAATATTTCCATAAAGTTGGTTTCCATCAAGCCTGATTCTTTTTAAGCTACTACAAGTTTTGATGCTTTTTGGGATGTTTCCTGTAAGATAGTTGTTCTCTGCAACAAACCATTCAAGTACTCCACTTAAGCATAGGTTTTCCGGTAAATGACCGGTTAACTTGTTTTGCCCTATCGCTAGCACAGTCAAACGTGTAAGATTGTTGAATATTGGGGGAATAGATCCGGTAATTTGGGTCTCGCGGATATTCAACAGCCAGAGGGAATCCAAATTTCCTATCTCTAGAGGAATGGAGCCGTACAGTGGATTTTGAGATAAAAGTAACACCTTGAGCTTGGTCAAGTTTCCAATAGAAGGAGGGATTGAACCAGTGAGATTGTTAGTAAACAAACTCAGCACATTGAGAGAGCTGAGCAATCCTATTTCTTGAGGAATAGAGCCAGCTATTTGATTTCTGCTGATGTACAAGGTTTTGAGGTTAATCAATTGGCCTATTTCAGAAGGAATAGCTCCAGAGAAATGATTGGCAGACAATCTAAGATAGGTATGTCTCCAAAGACTTCCAATTTCGGAGGGTATGGTCCCATATAGTGAGTTGTTTAAAAGATCAAGGCCGAGAAGATAAGGGAAAGATGAGAACTTAAGATTGGAAAGCGTACCTCTCAAACCATAATTTGTCAAATTTATACGGGACACTCTATAAGCTTTGTTGCAACCAATTCCAGTCCAACCGCAGTGGTTGCTTCCTACCACCCAGGATGACAGGAGAGATTGGCTTTGGTTGTCAAGGCTAGCTTTCCACTTCAAGAGAGCTGCAGCTTCAGGTAATTCTTCTTTTGTGGTTGCAGAAGAAGCAAAAGGGAAAACCACTGAAAGGATGATGACGACGAAAACAAGGAGGATTTGGAACGAAACGAACTGATTGGGAAGTGTCTTTGTTTCTAAGGATGTCATTGTTGGTTTGATATTAGTAGAAGCTAAGAAAGGCATGCAGTTGTTGGATGGAGGGATGAAGAGCCTTTTAACTGCACAGAGAGGTATTTATAGATAAAACTAAAAGTGGAACATTTTTGCCAAAAGATTAAATGAACAATAGACAATTGATTAGCTCCTTTGATGCGATCTGGACCTTTAATCACATTCTAACATTATCACGGCATTCATGGAGGGGAAGTAAAGTCTTAACAGAATGCTCTGCCTATAGACTTGTCTTTAGGCTCTGCCCAATAAATTGAGGCCAGATTAAACTCCCTGATGTGATTATCCAACTAATGTAATCAATGTTCTAAAAATCGTTAGGCGGGCGGAAAAGGGGCGCCTTGCGCCTAGGCGGGGACTAGGCGCCGACTAATTGGCTGCCTAATCTAGGCGTTGAACCCCTGCCTAATGCCTAGACGGGGAATAGTCAGCCTCGGCGGCTAACTTTTAGAACAATGATTGTAATTGTTCACTTACGTCACCAGGGTCTTTTTTTCCGACTGGAAATGGTTATGCTTACTGTGATATCACGAAACAATTCATAAACAGATAAGGTAGTTTCTTAAAACAAACGGTATGTATATTTCCTATATGTTAAAATCCTACTAACATTTAGCAGAGTATCATAGAGAGAATGAGGAGAAGAAATTATAGTACGGGTCATCAGTCGTGAAGAAACATGAAGACAGATGCCTGGGTCTGACAATAACCCCTGAAGATTGCCTTATTATGGTTACATTTAGAAATCAGAGCGAGGGTTTAAATTTTTACCAAAAGAGTTGGGGATTCCAATTTGTGTGTGAGAGAGAGAAAGAAGAAGACACAAATCGTTGAATTTCTTCAAGGAGAATTCTGTTCCAACCAAACAACCCAAAAGATTAAAAAAATATCTGAGCAGAGAGATTTTGCCTTCCTCGCGCTACCAAAACCTATAAAATTGAAGCATGACATTTGTGAACAAAGAAGCCAGAGCAACCCTACCATTATCCACCATTTGTCGACAAAGTCAAAGGACAGAACACATATATCAAATTCAATGATCTCCCGTAGGGGGGCAAAGTTTTTTATTACTCTTATTCTTTGAAACATCCCATTAGTCACGAGATTCTTATCATGGACACAAACACCCAAACTTTTTTATAACTTAGGATGTCCGGACCAACTTGTGGACAACTTACCAATGTCACCGTCCCATTTACACATAATAAATTTCACTTGGAGAAGTAGTAGGACCACTTTCCAGATTATCTAACAATAAAGAGAACCAAAAGAAATCTAATTTTCAACTTCATAAAAAAAAAAAGTTGCAAGAAATTATATTCAAGAAATGCACTCTTTCCTTTTTCCCAATTCGAACTTGAATCAGCCTCTTGTCCGATTCTCCAACCTCTTACTAATATCTTCTAACACTAGAAGAATTCAAAAGGACTTTTCACTCCAGAAATCATCACCTGAACCATCAATCCATCTCCTCGCATATTTAGCACACCAATTATAGGGTTAATACAAAAGAATACATGCTTATGCAAAATTTGATGTTCTCATCGCCTCTCCTGTCTTTGGTTTACGGTAAACTGTAAAGGAAAGTTCTCGCGAAAAGGTTAGTTCTTTGCAGATTTGTCCCCCCTTTTTCGGATTAAGCATTGGAGCCTCCTACGTTGTGTAGCACTAATATCTTGTATCGATACATAAGGTGTTTCCTCTTCTATTGCTCAAGCGGGGGAAGACACTAAAAAAAGAAAGAAAAAGTTGACAAGCAGAGAAATAGACAGAAATATCGAACTCCGTATGCGACAAACGCAACAAATTTAAAATAAAATGGCAACCTTTTTAGGGCTGAACTTGATAATTACCGATAGGTAGTCTATAAACTACGTTGATCCAATTCCTCTATAGCTCCTCCACAAAAAAAATCCACATTATGCAGTAAAGAGTTGTTCTGTTTCTTGCAACAAGGGGAACCATGACATACGAATCTTAAATAAAATAAATTGACAATTATCCTCAATCTGGACAGCAGACTGTGTCAAGTGAACATATATCAACCAATTCTCCATCCAAATCGAAAGAAATGGCTAATAGTCAGTTACCAGCAAAAAGGGCATCAAAATCTGTCCATCAAAGCAAACTGCATTCTAATTTTAGGGGCCTTTCTCAGCAGGCGAGCGTGTTGGTGCTTTTTGAGCTGCCACAGAGCTCGTTGACTGCTTGGATTCGACAATTTTCCGAAGCCTATCTTGAAGAACTCGAACTCTGTCCTCCGTCCTTCGGAGCTTCCTCCATCTGTAGGCAACCCAGAGGCCAAACCCACCGTACACAACGACGTAGGAACCCCATACATATGGGTAAGCTTCTGCATTCTCTTTAATTTTCCGATATTGTTGTTCGATCATCCCTGTCCACCCAACAGCTGCAGAGTTTGGTGGTTGCTGATCCTCTTTATTGTCTTTGCGAGGAGCTTCCATGTCTCTTTCACTTCACCACTTCTGAAATGGCAAAATGTCAGACCTCGGGTTTTGTAAAGATATGGAGGCTAGGGTTTTGTAAAGATATCACAGGTATCTATGGCCACGTTTGTTTGGTGGGATTTGGGGGTGTGATGGAGTCGAACCCATAATTTCATGCTTGTTTTCCTTAGATGAGATGTGAAATCTCATGGCAAGTTTTATCTCAATTCATACGAGATATAAAATCCCATGGGCGGGTTGGGATTTGGATGGGATATTGATTTTCTAATGTCGTAAATAATAAAAAAATACTTTTCAATGGCTATATCCCGTCGAACACAAATACCGGATATGAATTTTCTCCTTTCATTGATATCTTAAGCAATATCCCATGGATTTCATATCTCACCCATATCTCATGCGATTTCATATCTCGTCCATTTATCTCCGGTCGAACAAACGAGGCCTATAAGTTGTCTTTGTGAAGGACCCGTTTCAATTAGGAACTAGGGTCTCGTTTGTTTGACCGGAGATAAATGGATGAGATATGAAATTCATGGGATATGGGTATGGTATGAAATCCTTGGGATATTGCTCAGGATATCAATGGATGAGGAAAATTTTATATCTGATGTTTGTGTTCAATAGGGTATAGCATTGGAAATCAATATCCCGCGGGGGGGATTTTATATCCCGTAGGGATTTGGACAAAACTTGCCATTGGGATTTCAAATCCCATCCAAAATAAGGTAAACAAACACGAGATTTTGGGTCTCATTCCATCCCATCCCCAAATCTCACCCCCAAATCCCACCAAACAAACATGGCCTAGTAGAAGGGTAATCAAAGGGAAAGAGAAATTTTTTAACCAAAATTGTATCCATGTTTGACTTACAAAGAAAAAGAACGATGATTAATTAATTAATTAATTAATTAATTTTTGCCAGAAGAGAGAAAATGCATTAGTCAAACAATCCAAACAAATACAACCACCTATAAAAAAAGAAAAAAAAACAGAAATTAGAAAATAGAAAATAGAAATAAAAAACAGAGGTGAAAAAAAAAACCAATGGAGCATGTCGTCGCCGCTATCACGCCGAAGCCGCTACCGTCGTCGGTGTCGGAGCCCAGATCTGAAAACCCCAGATCTGGCTCCCCCTTATCCAAAAATCAAGATTCCAACCGCCCATAGCTCTAGGAGAGAAGATCCGGTCGTCCATGGGGAGTTGCCGGCAATCCAGAGGGGAAGTACTGGAGGAGAGGAGAGGAGAGGAGGAGGTGGAAGGGGGATGGTAGAGGGGACTGTGAGGCCGCAGAAAGGGGGGACTTCTCCCATGCTCTTCTCTATCTCACTCTTTCTCTCTCTGGACTCTTTTCAAACCCCGAAAATGAGTGTTTTAGTCTAATTTATTTTTGTTGTGGCCATCAAACTTTATCCTTCTCGCCGCAAACCGAGCTCTGTTTGTTTCAATTTAAGATATTTTACATTTAAAAATAAAATTTCTGTCATATGATTTTGCAAAAAACAAATTTTTTGTTTTTGTTCTTCAGTGTTTGATTGATAAGTTAAAAACAAAATTTTATACCACAAATTTTAGAACCAGCGCCACCAAAATTTCTGATTTGTGATAAGTATCTGATTAAAATTCAGCTACACCCCCACCCTCTCCACTTCAACTTTAATGGATCATGTTGCGTTATTAATTGAAATAGATATGTGTGTGAGCAAGAGAAAGAGAGAGAGAGAAAGAGAAATAAGAGAAACATATGTTAATAGCTAGCTATTTATATAGGCGTGTACTTACTATATGTATGTATGGATATAGATATCTTCGATATCTTTTCTTAATAATCAATAAATTTATGTTATTTGTTTTCGACTTAATTATGGATATGTGATCCCTATACATGAGTGCGAGAGAGAATAACAAATCAGTGGGGATTTTCATAGACATATCCCAAATATAATCTCTCTGTCCCATTTTAAATGCTCCCTACGAATATCCCGTGCCATTTTCAAACATCTATATCTTTTTATTCGTAATTTTTTCAAAGTTTTTAAATTTTTTGTCTAACAGAACCAATTGAGATATATCAAATAAGATCCATATTGCATATAAAATACATTATAGAATGAAAATTACAAGAGTTTTAAAAAGGCATGCATAACCGTATGAAGCAATTAAATTGGAACGGAGGGAGTATGTAACATCTATGTGTATAAATATATATACATCTATGTGTGAGAGTGAGTTTGTATAGAGAGAGAGACCTGTGGTATGATTCGTATGAACCAGATTTATAAAAGGGTTGAATTCTAGGAGAGAGGAATCACGATCACATTGTAAAATGATTTAAAATATTTGTTTGAGTATCGCGAGAAATAAGCTCAAATGGACACCCACAACTAGTTGATCCGATGTATCCATTTTTCATTCAGAATATGTGGCCCTATATTGTGAATAAAAATGGGTACATGGGATCAATTAGCTATGACTATTCGTTTGAGCTGATTTCTCACGTATCCACTCAAAAAAACAAATTTAAACGGTTCGGTTCATTTGTGTGAGGACAAAGGGTCTATATTGTGCACTAGGTGCATGACACCGTGTCATTCATCCTATCCAACCGTCCATTGCGAAAATACATAGTTTGGATCAAATCCAAGGAATGACTCTCATATAGAGTTGAATTTGATCCGAGCTGTATATTTTTACAATAAACAGCTAGACGAGTGTATAGCATGGTATCATGCACCTAGTGCATAGCATTGGCAGGCCCTTATGCCGTCTGTGCACTATATGTACCCATTTGGCGGTACTCTTCGTTTAACCGGCTTTTTGAACAAATTATCGGGAACCATAGGCGCCAAAAAGGGCTACAACAGCCACTCGCTGCAGACACGTCACCCACCTTATCCTCCACACAAACATTCACAGGGAATCCGAAAGAATCCCGAATTTGAAGGGTCCATCTCAATCCCCCCAAATCTCCCGCAGAATGGGGTGTCAGAGATGAGCACTTCTGCTGTCGCCGCTACTATTTCAGCCGTCACCGCATCACTCTTCACCGCCGCCCACCTCCGCATCGGAAGCAGCACCGCCGGCGTCTTTGGCCGCTTCGAGCCTTTCCATTCCCCCTCCTTTCACCGCCGCCGATTACCACTACGAGGTTACCCATTTCAAAATTTGTTTCCTTTCCTTTTTGTCGATTACTATCACAGATAATGTAGTAGTGTTACTACACGGGTGAAGGGATTCACGAAGTAATTTTTACGGTTGTCGAAGTAATTCACCCGCCTATTTTGCTAGCCTTTTTTGAATGCAGTGGCCAGGGGTTAATTGGAACATGCATGTGATTTTAGGGGTTAGCAATCTTTCCAGTTTTCGTGTTGGTAAAGCTAGAAAGGCCCGCTTATTTGATGGGATAAATCAGTGGCGGCTTCAGGAATTTTTAACAGGGTGTTCAGAAATTACCTTTAACTCTATTAGCTTAACCAATCAGTCCTATCTTCTCAAAATTTCATATACTAGTGTGTATAATGCGACCTCAAAAATATAAAAACACGTAAAACGTTGTAGTTGTTTTCAGTTTTTTTATATTTTTACCGAAGCAAAATCAAACAGGAGCATAAATATGCTTAGTTTTTTTAGGAAATATGTAGCGAATACGTTTGCACAGATCTTTATAAACATATGTTTTTATTTTTGGATTGTCTGCTCTAAGAAAAACTACACCATAACGATACCAATAGATATTTTTTCCTCTCCCTTTTTTTGTCATTAAGATGTCTATCTTTATATTAAGTATTCAATTGTAAATCACTTGAATTGCAGTGTGTGTTGTTTATAGTATATGACTTAAGTGTTCAAACAAAATATTAGATAAAATTACTAGATGCAATATAACAACAAAATAAAAAAGCGTCTTCAATTGACCACATTTTCTTATATGTTGTGCCACCTATGATTGGGCTATAACGGGATGTAATTTAGGTTGTTCAAAGTAGACTGATTTGTTGGTGGGTGTTCATTTAACTTTGCACTGGGTGTTCATTCATATTTCGGCTGGGTGTTCAAAACATGAACTAACCTAAAATTTGTACAAATTTTTACATGTATTATTAGTATAATTTTTTTTTTAGGGTGGTCATGTGACCATCCACCCCATAGGGTGGAGCCGCTAGTGGGATAAATGGTAAAGGATTTACAATTCCATGGGAATAGGCAATCCTTCATATTAATAGCGATAGAATGGAAAATTACACCCTCCCATGTTATTATATATCTCACATTTTGATGGATTAAATAGCCGATGAATACTTAGTCTTGGACGTAGAAGCATTAAAAGACGATCGGATATGTGTTTTTCTCGGATATATAATTGAATCCTATGCTGTTGCTAATAATGTGTCAATCAATCGCGCCCTCCTTTTCTTTTTTCCCTTGTGATTTGATTCTTGTGTTACTCCTGTGATATAATCCTTGACCACGAGGAAGAACAAAAAGAGTAGTTACTAGTCCTGATTTTTCCAGTATGGGGCAGTGAGAGTAGCACATAGAAACCTCTAGAATCATTTGTGAAATGGTTGGGTTCAAACTCTTACTTGAAAAATATTTACATTTCCACCGGTAGGGTTCTTAATCATTTATTTTTTCTGTGTATCTATTGATTTTTTATATGTCGATAGGGTAATAGTAGCTACCTACGTGTTGCAGTTACTAATGACTCGAATAGAACAGAGGTATCCGATGAGGCTACCACTGAAAGATCAGAAGCTGATAAGATTGTCGATGGTTTAGACTTTGGTGAGCTTTGTAACGAGTTTGAGTGCATTAGCAGCCCCTCTGTGGAAGCTACAGCAAGACAACTTGCACGTGATATCTTAGAGCTTCGGGAAGGCAATCGCGCCCTTGGAACCTATGCTGTTGCTGTCAAGTACAAGGTACTTGCATTTTTTAAATCCTCCTGTTTTAATTTTATTTTTTGTTCGTTAGTTTTAAGAAATTTTTATTCTGTTTGTTTGTTTTGCGATTTTTTTGTGAGGCCCGAATTTCAGGACATGAAGAAACTACCAATAAATAGGTCCATTTTTCTTAAATATCAGATAGTGTTACGGCTTTCCTTTGTCAACTATTGCAGCATTATTTGCGAAGTTCTAGGATCCCCAACTCTTCAACTCACTCCGATAACAACCTGCAGTAATGACAGAATAGGATTTTCATGCTAATCAAACTACAGATTGGTAATTAAGCGACTAGCACAACCAGCTGAATCTATTACACAAGATAATCTAAGGGTTTGGACAGAAACCAATAGCACGACACGATAATTTAATGAATCAATAACTAAATCTCTCAACTGCTCATCAGCAGAAACTCTAGGGACCCTCTATCCTCTGAGAGCATGTGTGGGCCTCTACTGTTTTACAGATGCTCTTTGAGAATAAGTCGATTTCTGAAGCTTCTTATCAATTTGAAGCTCTTGTCATGTTTGATCACCGTACATTCCAGTTTTTTTCAGAGGCCTTTATATGGGATATTGATGATAAAATTCCCTCTCTAGGAACCACAGTGACATGAAAACAGTTTTACAGATTCACTTATTTCGTTATGACAATGGCTGCTGTCTTTGTTTATGCTTTGATGTAATTGATATTTGATATCATTCAATCTTGAATGTTGAAATTTTCCTTACCACGAATTTCAGGATCCAGTTAGAAGTTTTACTGGACGTGAGAAATACAAGAGACCGCTCTGGATAACTGATGCCCTTGAGAGGCCAACTGTGGTGAGGATTCTATTATGTGGTGGTTTATGTGCCTTTCTGTGATTGGTCTTTCTTTCTCTTACTTCCATCTCTTGATCAGAATGTTACAGCATGAATGCTTTGCTTTTTATTTGGATCACCCTGTAAAAACATCATTCACAGGTCTTGAAATGATTTTGAAGCACGTGTTTGACTCGTCTCTTGTCTATCTTTCCAGTCCAACTGTCCAAGGGAAACCAATTTGGGCATTGGAGGGTAAAGTTTTACCCAGTGCATCCCTACTAAAACCTTGAATCGAGAGTGTAGCAATAGTAAGTTGTATTGGCGCAATGACCAGCAGAGGGTGGGAATTTGATGACTTTGATGCAATCATGTTAGGTGAAGTTACTGTGGGGAATAATCCAAGTATGTCCACATGGTGAAGCCAATTGGATGGCTTAACCATATTCTTGAAGATGGTGATGTCCTTGTGAACCTCGGAAATTTCATCACTGCATAGATGCAGTATCGAAGATTTGACAACTGCTCAAAGAAGAGGTTTGTGAAGCTTGCCTTTGACAATAATCACTTAGAAGTGGCTTACTTCTTGTACCGTCGCCAATAATGCCATGTGTCCTTGACACATCACCCTTAAGCAGACAGCACGTTTGATAGGGGGCATCTATTGAGCGCTGCGTTTACAAGCGCTGTAGAGACAAGCTGTTTCTACAGTGCAATCATGTACCGTGACATTAGAAGAACCTAAGGCTTGCGGTGCTTGCCTTAGGTATACTGTATGGTAGCACAGGAGTCTGAGGTCTTGTGGCTTGGTGCTAGGGGAGGAAGAAGATGCATGGCGTTGTGCCACCACACAACATCTGCCTTGGGCCCGACCACTGAGAGATATATCTGCGTTATTGAGGCTCTTACAGTGATTCACACATACCTAGACAAATGCTAATAAAATGCTGGTATATGGGACAAACCCCGTCACTCCCCTAATAAAAAGGTTGCCTACCCGTCCCTTGCTCATTCTCTCAAAGCTCTTGTACTTGAGCCTTAAGGGTTTCTCCTTTGGCCTTTTCTCTCTGTTTGACTTCTTACCTCCAGGCTATAGATGGCGGCATGTGTGTACTCTTCTCCACTGACACTACAAATTCCCTTTCCATATGTTCCTACACTCATCCGGGATCGCATGGACAATAGATGGACCTTGGAGGCACACCAAAGATAGGTACAGGTATCATAGGTGTATTTTCTTGGTCGACCAATGTGTAGATCCACCTTCTGGAAAAAATTTCTGAGTATGTCTCGTTTGTCGAACAAACCAGTTTCTTTATTGACCAACCTGTTCTCTGTTATGGTGTTCAACCAAACCAAAAATCTTGATCAACCGATGTCCTGTCCTGTCTACTACCTGAAGACTAGAATTCTTGGCTGGTCGACCAACTTCTTTAATGGTCAAGGTCAACCAAATTGGAAATCTTGGTCGACCACAATGGTGGAATTTGTCCCCTAATTTATCAATACAAAGTCATGAGTCCCGCAGTATCTACCAATCACAACGCATGGAGTACCACATGCAAGAGCAAAGAACAATATCTCTTGGAGATCGACTTCTAGATTTTATCTTTTGCTCCGCTAAATGGCTTTTAAGATGAAAGTTTGATGAAATAGATACGCAATTATTGCCACACTCTTGCACATGCATTTCAAGTAGCTAGATTTCAATGCAAACGAATAAAATAAAAAGATTAATTGATCATCGTGATTTGAATATATGAGAGGTGATGAATGCTTTGCAACCTGATGCTTGTTAGTTAGGATAATCTAGAGTTTGGAATTGATTAATCAACGATTATATACAAATGAGATTGGAACGGAAGAGGCTTAATAAAAAAGATATTTGAGGAATTTTGTCAGTTTCCTGGTCTCCAACCCGTCGGAAACCTTCAAACATCAGTTCTTATTTTGAACGTATTTTGTCTGTGCTAACATTTAAGTTTTGGGTTTTTTTATTTTCGTAGTGGATCTTGATCCTCTTTCCCATTGTTTTGCAGACTCTGCAAGAGATGGTGATGTTGTCAACCAGTGTGCTGAGTATCAAGTGGACGATAAAGGGGAAGCCTAAATCTTTTCTTGCTGGTATAGGAGGAGCCTTGATTATTAAAGTTACTTCTCAGTTTACTTTGAACCAGATCAGCGGACAAGTGATTGAACATGAAGAGTTTTGGGATTTATCAGCATCACCACCCATTGCTCAGGCTTATTTCTGGGTATCACGCCGTCTTTTCGCTGCAATTGAGTCTGGAAAAGATGTATCTGACTTTATTAAGGACATTACCAGCCGATTTTCAGCACGAAAAGAAAACTTAGAGATTTATCCGGACCCTTCTGGTGATCCAACAAAGGTGAGTTATTCTTTAGAAGCTCTTTGTTAGTTTTCAGTCTATTTATTTCCCACTCTCTCCTCCTTGCTTTATGAACATATTCCTCAGTGCATTTGCCTCTGATGGTTTTGTTTTCGACATGAATTGAGTAGCTCCATTATTACGAAACGATATGGAAAATGGAAAGGGACCAGCATTTATGGTGTACTCAGTGCCCACCATTTGTTATTGGAAACTAAATCTACTATGTGTAAGGATAAATTTTAAAAACTTAGTATTGCTTCAAAAATATGTCCTTGATTTTTATTTGGTTGAAGAAAGGAGGCTCCCGCTCCTTGATTACCTAGCTAAGAAGCACGGACACGGATACGGGATATGGACACAACACGATACGGACATGCGGACACATTATTACTTCAAAAATTAGGACACAGACACGTCGGGGACAAGCTTGTATAGTTGGGACAAGAGAGATTGTTTTCCTTCTCTTGACCAATTTTTTGACTGGTTTGAGCCTTTACTTCCACGTGTTGGCGTATAGGGCCTTTTTGTCCGTGGTCTCCTTTTTTGTAATTGGGTAGCATCCCTTATGCTCTTTTTTATATATGAATATAATTACTTATCAAAAAAAAATATCATAGAGGTATGTGATGAACTAATATAAATGACGAAATCTTTATTTCTATCAAATTTAAGAACAATACAATAAAGATAAATTAACAATCCTCATATAAGTATATGTGCACTATACATTAGGTGGAAATTTTCACCCATGGCCGAGTTTCAAAAATTAGATTTTAACCTTTTATTTGTCCTTAGCATGTTTTAAGAGTTTTGCCAATGTGTCCTAGAGTATCTGCAATGTGTTTGAATAAAAGAAATACGAGAAAAAAATTAGACAAGCATTTAAGCATGTCCTTCACGTGTCCTGAGAGTGTCGTGTCGTGTCCATCACCGACACATGAGGCCTGTAGACGTGTTTGTGCTTCTTAGTTATTACTAACAACTTACATTATATAAAAAAGGGTTTCAAAATATCTTTAGGGGTTATGAAATGACGCAGACTAACTCTAATGCATCTCTAGCACAAGGTCACATGTACCAGGAAACTTTTTATCAAAATTCTTGCATGATCCAACGGCTGTAAAAGCACTGGGCCAGAGGTAAAGGAGATTTTGTGTACATGTGATCTTGGGCTAAGCAGTTCTTGTACCGTTTAACATTTTTTTGAACGGCGTTGTACCATTAACTGATGGGGTTGTGTTATCTTCTTGGTGATTTAGTTCTTTCAAAGGGACGACAGTTTCCAAAGAGACGCCTACCAAATTGCTCTATTCTTGGCAATTCTGTATTTTGTTGTACAGTTTCTGAGGACAACACTGTAAAACCCACTTTGTATATACAATCAGGACATGTATATTTGTAATTATCAGCTATATATGCAGAAAATGACTGCATCGTAGTTTTATGTAACCAGCTTTGCACATTATCAGGTGTACGAGAGAATTGTGTTAGCTGCTTGGTATCGTCTTTCCTTTCAAGCCACCATAGAGCTGGGCCATAATGTGCCCGTGAGACTCACCTGGTTTTACTTCAATTAGGAAATAAGTCACATGGTGTTGCTAAATTTTGTTCACGTTACTCGCCTTGTGAGACTCACACATGGTTTTACTTCAATTATAAGAGCCGTTCATTTTGCCGAGCTTTTTTTATTTTTCCTCACAATTCTTGCTAAAGTTAAGCTCAATCCCGCACTTTAAGTATTTGATTGAATAACTCTATGTTATTTTAGTAGAATTTTAGATCAAGAATTAAATGATTTGGTTAAGTAGTTAACAATATATAATTGAGCGGGTTTCTAGTGGGAGTGGTCAAGAAATTAAGGTTATGAAATGTGCTGCGCATAGTATTGGAATGGAACTTGGTGTACGCTCTTCGGATAGTGAATAATGTTCACTCTTTTTTTGTCTTAGTAACAAACCATGACAATCTTGACTAAAAGACAGCCTGTGTGTTATGTACTTCTGTAAGTTCTCTTATTAAAGGGCCAGGGTATTTTGGTGTATCCAAATGAGCTAAAATCACAAGTTTCAACGGACTGTCCACTAACTCAATTGGAATAATTTACACTTTTCTTATGTAAATTATAAAGTAAACTATGGGTTGGGTAACAAACTTTATGCACGCCAATAAGTTGAGGTTTGGAGAGGACTGGGCCTAAATTTGTATGCCCAACCCATAGATGAACCTTTCTTAGGTTTTGACTCAAGTATTAAGGGCAGAGAGTCGCTCATCTATAAAATGGGTCTAAAAATGCTACTAGTATTTGTTTTAGGAAATAGATCACCAGTTCTTTTTGTTTTTAGCCTTGCATGATGGAGACGTGAAGGACTACAATTTAGCCTTGCATGATGGAGACGTGAATCCCGTGGAATAGTCGAAGTGCGCGTAAGCTGGCTCACGTACTTTGAGTTATCAAAAAACGTAAAGATCCACGATTCAGTATGAATACAATCTCTAAAGCAATATGAAATATTTAACCAATACAATCAAATGGTTCAAGAAGTGTAGAAGGATTCAGAAGGCATCTAACACTTCAATGACAACTATGAAATAAATTTGGCCTGGCAGTGGCTAGAGTCGTGAAATGTGAAATTGTTTTTGCTCATTTAGTTTTGCTCATCTCTTAGAGTTTATTTCTTGAGCAGCCGCAAAGAGGGTCTACATGTAGAAAATGAAGACCTAACGCAGAAAAACATCTAAAATAACTCTAAAGATTAAGACAAGGTCTAGAGACTTCTTTGTCACTTTTTCGAGTTCGGCCGGTTTTGCTGATATTGGTGATGATTGGAAAAGGGTATCACAATCATCGATATAGTTTTTTGCGACTTGAGAAAAATTGAGTGCAGACGTATACTTGGGGGACGCCAAAAGACGTTTTGCTATATCGAGGTTGGCAATGACTATATCGTAGTATCTTACGCACGTCTTAAATCGCTCTTTCAGAATTGGGCTACTCGCTGTGCTGCTGTTAATTAGAGAGCCGAGTGTTTTGAGGGTCTGGTTAGCCGAGGCTTCACACGCGTCGTTAGCGATCTGTGCAAGACCTTTGACATCTGCAGTTGCTGAACGAGGATCGGAGTCGAAAATTTCAAGGCACAGATCAAGGTTGGCAGTTTTGCGGCAGATAAAATCATAACCAACAGTTTCTTTGACACTGGAACTTTGAGATGATAAGCCAACGAGTAGAAGCACCACCAAAAGAGAAACCAACGAGGAAGAAGAGCTATTGCACGGAAAACCCATTGCTAGATATTCTCTTTGTTGTCTCTCTTTTGCTGGAGATGGTGTGGATCGATAACACTTTTATATAGCTTTTAGAAGACAATTAAGCAATATAATATAGTTCTAAAATGGATATGGTTACCGTTTTTTTAATCATTAATGATTTGTTGCTAATGGTAACAAAATATTACAGATATTGGTAATTATTTGATCAAAGGTTTTTTTTTAATCGTTAATAACTTGTTGCTAATGTTTGGGAATAAAATATTACAGTATTGGTAATAATTTGGTCAAAGGGTTTTTTTTAAATCCTTAATGACTTGTTGCTAATGTTTGGGAATAAAATATTACAGTATTGGTAATAATTTGGTCAAAGGTTTTTTTTTTAATCATTAATGACTTGTTGCTAATACTGGTAATAAAATAATATTTGTAATATGAGGACTAATTTGTTAAGATGCTTATGATGTGTATTGGTAATATCAGGACTAAAGCAATATGCTTACGGTCAATGATTTTTTTAATTTTTATTAATGATTTGTTGCGAATGTTGGTAATAAAATATTACAGATATTGGTAACTATTTGGTCAAAGGTTTTTTTTTTTTTTAATTGTCAATGTCTTGTTGCTAATGTTGTTAATAAAATAGTACATATATTGGTAATTATTCGGTCAAAGGTTTTTTTTTGTAATCATTAATGACTTGTTGCAAATGTTGGTAATAATATTTGTAATATGAGGACTAATTTGTTAAGATGCTTAATTATAGAAACACGTGGCCAACGTACACTGTGATTTGTATGTATTTCTTTCTTTCTTTTTCTATGTTTATTGGGTGTTTAAAAGAACAATACAGTAACAGACACTTATTAATTATTCCGTTGCATAGTTGCACAAAAAAAAAAAAACTAATACTAACAGACACCATACGAGCAATGCTAGGAAATGAACTGAGGGACCCTGCTGAGCGCTCTGCTCGGCCGCCCTGCTGAGCACATTTCGATCGTCCAAATTGTTCAAAAGTATCTTAGACGGCCGAGATGTGCTCGGCAGGACCTACCGAGCACAACCCCCGGGTTCCTTTAAAATGTATGTATTTGTTCTTTCTTTTTTTTTTATTATTTATGTTTATTAGGTGTTTAAAAGTACAATACTAGTAACAGATGCTAGGAACACCACTTCAAAATACAACTTCGCATACAATTGTGTCCATAACTGTTCAATGTATGTGGGCTCAGATACATCAAATGATGACATTGTGTGAGACCCACACATGGTTCTACGTTAATTATTGGGCAAAAAAAAGCTCAGGCATGAAAGTTTGAGATTGTGTGAAACTTAATGTGCTTAAGCTCAGGCTTGAAAGTTCGAGATTGAATTGCATAATTCATGAGCCAAAAAAAGCTTATCACGATCACAAAATTTCAAACGTGAGCCAAGTTTGAACAATTGGTCTTAAATTTTTTTGAAGCTCCAGCCAAGCTTGAGCACATGTAATAAGAATAGAGCAAGCCGGCCTGAGCAATACAATATTTACTTCAGTTATTAGAGCCATTCATTTTGCCGAGCTTTTTTTTTATTTTTTTTATTGAGGTGTGGACACAGGAGCCACGCGGCTCTTTTGAAGTTTGATTTAAAAAATCATGAAAACGAAAATGCGAGTCGCCACCCGGGGTTTAAATTTAAAAAATGTTTGGTACCCGAGAAACCGTTTAAAATAATTGTTGACTCTCATGTCATGTTGGAAAAGACTTGGTCCGCGAAAAGATTCTTTTTGGATCCGGAAGCCAGATTACGCGCGGGGAAGGTTTTATTGAAAAATGCACCCCGTTCGCCCGAGAAATTCCCGGTCTTTACTAAATAATTTGTGGGATTTTTGTAGAAAATATTTTGTTATGGAAACTTTAAACAAATATACAAATAAAATAACAAAACCATAACGGAAATAAAATTAAATACAAAGACTGAATAATAGTAATAACGGAAGACATGAGAAAAACTATAATAAGAAGAAAATGTTGAACGAACAGTAAAACAGGGGGTTAACAGAGGAGAAACAGAGGAAAGATTTTTACTTTAAATAGGAGCCGTACGGCTCCTCTGCTGAGGCCGTATGGTTGGTACTGCAAGCCGTACGGCTTGCGTACAACTACATTTTTGAAAATTTTGTTTAAGGACCAGTGAGTCCAAAACTTGTTCAAAGTTTGGTTTTCCTCTTTCAAATCAACCCCAAGTAAACTGTTTTTGTTTGAAAACAAGTTGTTGAAGTAAAATTTATTTCCGGTGCGAATTGTACCGTGCGTTTATTGATAAAAATTGCCCGATGTTGATCTGGAAAGCCGGTTTTTGTTTTGAGAATGATTTACCGAGTTTAAGATATGGTCGTTGAAACCGTTATCAACTCGGGGATACCCTCGAAGAGCCGCAATTGAGAATCGAAGCTTGAAAAATGATCTTATACCTCTGTGGAGCTTGAACAGGAACGGGCAAGTACGGATGTTTTGAATTTGAACAACGAAAATTGGATTTGGTAAGGTTCTAGAATGAGATGAGAGGTTGGATTTGAGTGAAATAGGAAGAGAACAAAGGTTCGAGAAGATTTTTTTGTGGTTTCGGATGCAAATTTCGCCGGAAATTTTGAACGGGGATTTTTTCTTGGCCCTGATCCTCTCTCTTGATCTCTTATTTATAGTAGGAAGAAGGGAATAAAATCTCAGCAGAAGATTTGACGATGATGATATTCTCTGGCGGGCGATGATGAGATTCCTGTGATTTTCGCAGAGGATAACGATACCCACCGTACGGCTCCTAAGAGGAGCCGTACGGCTTGTATGTTGGAGCCGTACGGCTTGCAAAGGAAAAAGTGAGCCGCACGGCTTGAGACAGGAGCCGTGCGGTCTGTGTGGCTGAGTTCCCAATTTTCTGGACATGCTCCAAGGTAGTTTGATCGTTCCTTCGTCATAGGGGATGCACGGGTATCAAAATTGGGGTGTCTACATGAGGTAATTAAATAATCCTCCTATCTAGAGATAGTATGTAAGTTTTCATCCTTGTTATTTTGAACTGTTATGTTTTCATCTTTTTACTTATAAAATACCTTTTCTACCCTTATTTAGTGATACGTATTAATATAAATAGTTATTGTTGCCTAAATAGGTGGGATGTGGTTACCTAAAATCATGGGTTTTAAATATTTCCATTCCTTCTATCAGAAAAGGGGGAATTTCGAATTTCAAAATTTTCAAATTTTGTTTACATATGCAATTTTCAAATTACTTCCACATTTTTCCCAGAGACCATGGTAAAATTTCAGATTTGGCACTTCGTAGGAAAATATGTCTACATCAGAAAATATGGTAAAATTTCGACTAATCATGGTAAAAATCAATTCCAACTTTTTACCTAACGATCATGGTAAAAGCTCAGAACGGGCACAATAAACATGGTAAATTTATTATTCCTAATAAGTTGCATCATGGTAAAATACTTAACAATAAAAATAGTATTTTTTTGGTGAATATGTGCAACTTGGATCATGTTGAAATATATGGCCATAATATCTTCCAATCATCATGATAAAAATAGTCCCAGGCCAAAAAACACGGTAAATTTAGACAACTTGTGAATTCAAATAATGGTAAAATACGTATTCACAATATATTCCAATGATCATGGTAAAAAAATTGAAATATACACCGTATTAAACTTTGTTGTTTTTTCCAAGCTCTAGGAATTGACTTCGTCATTGAGAGATTCATACACCATGCCGGCTCTCAATTGCCCGCATTCTGTTTTCGATAGCCTTCGAAAAATTGGTAAATTGCGGAAGTATTGATTGATGACGTAGCAAAGCACTCTGCCACAGTCGATCCTGCAACCAAATAAAACATAACAAATGTCAAAGGCCAAACTAACCAAGTTCATATGATGCAAGTTTACCATAGAAAAAAGTCGAATCTTTTGTATTTTACCATGATTTCTGAAAATCATTATATGATTGAGTTTTTCAATTATCATGGTAAACAAACGCATTCATTATTTACCATATTCTTTGGGTACACTATATGCATCGTAATCGACAAGTTTGAAAATACTGGCTGTGTTTGGTTAGATAGTTTAGTTTAGTTTTGATGATGCTAGCAGGTGTAATAAGTGGAGAGAGATAGAGAGATAAATGAGGAAAATGATGATGTCATCAAAACTAAAACTAAACTGGAAAACGAACTACCCAACAAACTTATGGGTCCAATATCAAAGTTAATGCAATCGATATAAGAACACACCTGTGATTGATTGAGGCTTCAAAATGAAAGAATTGGTTACATTTTTCATAGGATCTCCTCTTATAGATAGATTCAAAATATAGAACATAGTTCTTTTTTCTCCCTTCGCACCTTTTTTCTAGGGAAATAAAAAGAAACGAGCTTTACTTCTTAATTTGAATGATGACACCGTATTACACTTTCGGGTCAGACTTGGGATACTCCACTTCAAAAAAAAGCAAGACTATTCACAATTTCCCGAACAATACTACAATTCCACGGAACCCTTTTAGAAAGTCGATGACGTTACTACAAAAAAATCGTTAGCCAACCTCCAGCTGACCACCACCCCATCGCTAACCGACCATTTCCGACGACCAAAAAAATTAGTAAAATGTAACTATTTTTTTTAAAATTCTAATTTCAAACATAAAATTCAAAAAAATCACCACCCCACCTCTGGCCGACCTCCACCCAACCTCTAGCCGACCATTTCCGGTGACCAAAAAAATTAATGAAATGTCACTAATTTTTAAAGGTTCTAATTTCATACATAAAATTCAAAAAATTACCACCCCACCTCCGGCCGACTACCACCCCACCTTTGGCCGACCAATTCCCGCGACCAAAAAAATTAGTGAAATGTCACTAATTTTTAAAAATTCTAATTTCGAACATAAAATTCAAAAAAATCACCATCCCACCTCCGGCTAACCACCACCCCGCCTCTAGCCGACCACTTCCGATGACCAAAAAAATTAGTGAAACGTCACTAATTTAAAAAAATTATAATTTCGAAAATAAAATTAAAAAAAATCATCACCTCACCTTCGGTCGACCCCCACCCCCACCTCTAGTCGACAACTTCTGAAGACCAAAAAAATTACTGAAATGTCACTAATTTTTGGAATTTTCCTTCCAAAACATTCATCGCTGGGTACATCAAGAATAGAGAATTTTCTTGATAATCAGGACCTTTCAGTAATTTTTCAAACTACCTGTAAATTAAGTAAATGGGCCGACACGGTTATAAAACGGCACGGCACGGCACGAATGAAGAAAAATGGCACGGCACGGCATGACTAAAAATAGGCACGGTACGATTAAGCATGGCACGACATGACACGATTAAGTAAACGGGCACGGTTGGCACGGAAGAAAAGCGGCATGGCACGGCACGGCGGGCACGTTTGACACCACTACGTGAACATGAGTCACATAGATGAAACGTACTTCATGCGTGAACATGAGTCACATAGGTTGGAATGGAAAACTCTGTTTCAACCCCATACTTATTTTTGAGTGAGCAACTTGACTGTGCATTACATGTGCTCGACGACAATGAATATTTCATGCATTTCGTCTTTAAATTGAAATTTGAAAAATGAGTTTATTGGGTTCTCTCTTTCGGACCGGGCGGATGTACAGTGGGGCTGGGGTGGCCCCCCCCCCCCCCCCCCCCCCCCCCCGCACTTTTAAAAAAAAAAATTAAATTTGCAACGAAGTTATAAATATGAAAGTAGGAAAAGCTGTACCAGTAGTGTCCTTTGGCCCAATGGTTGGAACGCCCAGCTCCATCCTTTCGTACCTGAGTTCGACTCTCCCAAGGTGCAGATCTCTGCCTTTTTTACTGCCAGCACGCATCTCTCTCTCTCTTAAGGTTTGTAAATTTTTTTTTACTAAATAGATAGAAATGTGACACCTTTGAATATCAAATTTTTTCCTTAAAATTTATCATTTTTACTAGTACATGTTTCTTTACGGACTATGGTGAAAATTAATGTACAATGAAAATGAAATCACAAACATGTCGATTTACATATTTGTACGAATAAATTATGGATTACTCATCTTTTTATATGGTTTTACTACATGTTTAAATTGTGGATTACTCATCTTTACACCTGTGGCCGAATCCCGACTCCGTCCTTGATTACCAGTGTCTCAAATTATCAATGTTTATATAGCCATTATGCTTGCAGTTGCTAAGCTTATTTGGCAATTGTTATAACTGATCTTTTTAAGGATCGAGGACGAAGGTTAGTCCTCTCTCCGTAATGCCACCCATGAGTGGGCAATCCTGGCCTCGTCGTAGGCATCGACGGAGCTATCAAATGCCTATGGGTAATGGCCCCCCGGATTGAAAATCCTGGCTCCGCCACTGCTTTCGGTTGTGGTTTCTATAATAAAGTTTTTGAGATTAAAAAGTTATACAATACAATATTTCATTTATTTCGTCTTTAGTCACCTTTTTAAATGAATTTTCTCAACAAAAAAAAAAAAATTCACTTTTTGTTGGTACACCAAGTCTAGACACAGTTTAAAAGTCATAATTTTATAAAGTTGAATAAAAATGGAAATATTAGTTGAATTTGACCTTGCGTTTTGACTTTTTTTTATAACATTTTTAAATGTATTTAAATCTGTAGCGAATTTTTTAATAAATTTTTCAAAATTTCTTTAATTGTCATATAGAGCTACGGTAGATATGCTCAAAAAACAAATGTAAATTGAAAATATCTTAAAATGAATCAATAAAAGTTTCTTGGTTCATTTTAAAATATATTGAGCCTACCAATGTAATTTTAGTTTTCAGGTGGATGGGTTTCGTTGTCTTCGGTGCTAATTGAGAAAACATTTTTTACATCGACAGTGAAAAACTATCCTTTTCTACCACCTCCTTTGTGAGTCCAATTGTGTTGTTGTGATTATTAATCTGGATCGTTAATTTTGTAAGACCTGCAAAATGGTACATCCATACAAAAAATCAATTTAATTAGACATCGACAAACATTTTAAGATTTGAATTTTATTTTATAAAATGCACGGTCATAGATTTTACAGTTAAACTGTCCAGTTCTTTTCACAAAAGATAGCTTGCGTGTTATATAAGATCGCTATTAACGGGCCTGGTTAGTTGTACCCAAGTGAGCTAGAGTTGAAACGGGCCGAAGTACTTATGCTTATCATTGGACAACATAGGTTGCCAAACAAAATTTATGCTCTTCATATTTTGCGGTTTGGAGAGGACTGGGCCTTTTGCTAAGCCCAGCCCACAGATGAACCTTCAGTTTTGACACAATGTTTGGTAGGCAGAGTGGATACAAAAGAATTTAATCCGAAGTTCTTTTGTAAAGACTAAAGTTAAGAGTGAAAATCATTTCTAAAATGATAAAAAAAAA
Organism: Vaccinium vitis-idaea; assembly: GCA_963854785.1. Lineage (NCBI taxonomy): Eukaryota > Viridiplantae > Streptophyta > Magnoliopsida > Ericales > Ericaceae > Vaccinium > Vaccinium vitis-idaea. The sequence goes on from OY978217.1 coordinate 8,476,929, forward strand.
AAAAAAAACCTAAAATATCAGAAGGCAATAGTATGCACAACATACTTATGCAGGCATTTTTAAATTGAGCCTCGCAGTGTCGACTTTTTTAAAAGTGTATGCTGCTAACAAAACACTTTCCACAATAATATGCACATCATGCTTATGTAGAACTGTATCATTAGACCATACATTAGATGTCATTTATATTATCCAATGACAAAGTTATGTTGTGTAAATTAAGCATTGTGCTAATATACTTTCCATTTTTAAAATATGAAACTCAATATACGTATGTCGTTTTCTGTACATGAAGTGTGTTGTTTGATTCTGAAAGCTAAAACTTTGAAAACTTCTCACCATGTTCGGTTGAGTTTTCAAGCCCCAGTTTTGAAAACCTTATTTGAAAAAAGGCTTCAAAATTGGTTTTCTAAAATCAACTTTGAGGTCAAATAATGTCATGTGGGTCCCATCTCAAGTCACTTCCTCAGTCCATGCTGTCACTCTATCTCCTCCTCCTCTCTCTCTCTCTCTCTCTCTCTCTCTCTCTCTCTCTCACCCCATTTCGCAGCATAACCCAACGAAGAAGCAACCTTTTTACTTTTAACTTTTCTGACTTGTTTCTCTCTCTCTCTCTCTTGTACTTTTTTCTGGGGAAACCATTGGGGAAACCGAACAAGGGTATGGCAAAATTGGTCCTCAAAACCGGTTTAGAAAACCTAACCGAACAAGGCCTCTAAGCCTAGTCCATAGTAGTTGTTATTTATTTTATTTTTTTAAATCAATAAAAGTCTATATGGCTGAAATAATTATATTAACACCTTAGAAGATGAGTCGAACTCCTGATCCCATTTCTCCTGACACCTAATTGTGCTTTTGGTGCCGTTAATCCAAATGCCCACTCGACAAGCTTAGTCCATAGTTGGCTCCTAGTCTTGAGAAAATTTTCTACCTAATTAGTGCCAAGGTTTCACATTGTTTCCCACTTCACTTATAGAACCCCCAAAAAAGAAAGATGGTTTCCCACTAGCTCAATTTGAGTAATCATTCTAAATATGTGTTTTGCACATTCACGAAGAGCCTTTTGCACATGCAAACCAAAATCATCACAATTAATGAGTGGAAAGAATTCTCCCACCTTTAATTTCCATCCTTTCCTTTTTACCATATCACACTCACGGGAGGCCGGGACCTCTTAGTCCTTTTTAGAGTGCAAAATTCCGCAATATCCATATCCTCCCCACCCTCTCTTTCTTTTGGTGCATGAAATGGAAGTGTGCGTCACGCATTTCTGACTACGAGTATTGTCCCGTCACACCACACTATTATCTAAAAGATCTCACCGCACTATGTCGGAGCCGAAATTAACGTTCCAGTACTACACGTGGATAGTATTAGGAGTATGTTTAGATCCAATAATAGAGTATGGAAACTCGAACCTGCACATTGTCCAACCAAGTCCAAGTTTCCTATCAATGAATTAAGCAACCCTCATTGTTATATCCTCCCCACCTTCTGTTCAGTGCCATGTGGACCACATAGCTGCACGTGCAATTCATAATTTTCCATGTTTTCTCCCTCGAAATGGACCGAGATTATTCGGTGGTCCAGAACTAACTTTTAGAAGCTTTTGAACCGTACGTTTGCGGGAAACTTATGTATCAGTAGTTTTTAGTTGGTTACGAATCTCCGACCGTTCTGGTGGAGCTATGAATCAAAGTCGAAGAGGGTCGAACTACGAGAGAAATTTTGACGTAGGATGTTTTTCCAAGATCAAATCCACCCATTCAAGTATTTATAGTAAATTTTGAGAAATTAAAAAGTTAATATCGATATATTTTTGCTATCATATATATCAACTAAAGACACACTGTGTCAAATTATTAAAGCACAATACCATTTATCCTAATTAGTATGCTCACAATGAATACTGTTCTTATTTTTTAGTTATGGCTGAAATTTCATGAACTTTACATAAATATATTCCTAATTATGGCAACTATATTCTAAATTTTATTTGGATGGGGCCAGGGCTCCGCCGGTGTGTACCATGCTTGGTTGTTACACTAATGTTGTATGCCATGTAATGGTAATTTTTTTCAAAGTTATCCTTATTTTGATGGTTGCTCTGAGAAGATTTCGTGACGTTGCTATTGACCCCATGAAAATTTTTCATCTAAGTATTAAGTATAGTAAGTAAGACATGCAAATTACACAAACACTTTTCCGTGAGTGAGGGCCCCGCTGCCCCGCACCCGAGACCGGGCAGTGTATGTCGAGTCCTCATGACCTTCAATAGGTGCCGGGTCATTTACAAATTGAACAAGCACTTATAAACATGTAAATGTGAGTGAGGATGAAAAATCCTATTATTCGGTGGTCCAGAACTAACATTTTTAGAAGCTTTTAGTTGGTAACAAATCTCCCACCGTATTGGTGGAGCTATGAATCGAAGTCGAAGAGGGCCGAACTACGAGAGAAATTTTGGACATAAGTTGCTTTTTCCAAGATCAAATCCACCCATTCAAGTATTCGCGGTAAATTTTGAGAAATTGAAAAGTTAATATCGATATATTTATGCTATCATATCAACTAAAGGCACAATGTGTCATATTATTAAAGCATAATACCATTTATCCTAATTTAGTGTGTTTGAAATGAATATTGTTCTTATTTTTTAGTTATGGATGAAATTTCTTGAACTTTACATAAATATATTCTTAATTATGGCAACTATATTCAAAGTTATCCTTATTTTGATGGTTGCTCTGAGAAAATTTCGTGACGTTGCTATTGACCCATGAAAAATTTTCATTTAAGTATAGTAAGACATGCAAATTACGCAAACACTTTTCCGTGAGTGAGGGCCCTGCTGCCCCGCACCCGAGACCGGGCAGTGTATGTCGGGTCCTCACCTTCAATAGGTGCGGGGTCATGTACAAACTGAACAAGCACTTAGAGTATCTCATTAGGGGAGGCAAATCTCTCTGATGGCTAAGTTGTTGAGTGAAAGGGGGGGAAAAAACCCCCAAAATCAGACTCAACAAATTTTTTGTAAATTTGCAAAAGTTATAACTTTGCTATAGTAACTTGGTAAATCTTTTGAGGCACTGTTCACGGGTTAAAGCAATTCTCTCTCCTGACTACCTGAATAGAGAGTATGATTTTGTGAGTTTTTTAAAAAGTGACTTGTTAAGTTATGAAAGGTGTTTTTGAGGTTAAATTTGGCCCAATTTTTGTTGAGTCTGATGAGGATGCTCTTATAAACATATTGTGAGTGAGGACTGACACAATATATGTTGGGGTGCAAACAATCTTCAGTAGTAGTCTAGTCCGGGGATGGGATGTAGGGGGTGGAGCCCCCATAGGGACAATGTCTCGTAGTCCGGAGGGCTACCTTAGGAGCATACCGAACTGCAGTTAAAATGATATTTTTGGACCTCTGTGTGTAATTTCGGTCATGGGGGCCAACCTATTTATTTTGTAGTTTGCTAATAAATAGGGTAAATAGGTGAGAATTCTCCCACCTTTACGGCTCGTTTGGATGGGGCATTGGGGGGGGGGGGCATAAATATAGAGGGTGTTATTTATGCCCAGACCCACCCATATGGAATGGTTTGCCAACAAAAAGTGCAGGGGTGTTATTTATGGACAGCCCAGGGGGTGTTCATATTTAACACCCCCTAATACCCCTGTCAATTTACCAAAATGCCCAAAATAATACCCCTCTCCCTCCTGGCCCAATACCCAATGCCCATTACCCAGGTCCATTTTATTCACGTGTAAAACCCATTACCCATGATGCTCAATGGCAAGTTATTATAATGTGGAGCTTCAATTACAATGCCTTGGAGGTTTAATTAGGGCAATGATGACTATCTTGTGACTTGTATTTGGGTCTGTTTATGAGCCCATTTCGTAGAATTGTAGCTGCTGCATTTCTGAGTTTGCAGCTGCTGGTCTTATGCCATTGTGAAATGTGTAGTGCAGTAGCAGTTTGTGCTACTACATTTCTTGATCTTATTTGTGTGATTTCCAGTATTTGTGTGATTTTTCGAAGTGAAGGAACTTTGGAGATGCTCTAATTGGGGGCTATTTAGGGGGATATTAAATTGGGTTAGAGATGCTTGGATTGGGGGGAATGATTCTGCCAAATCTTTTGTAGTTTTGTTTTTCTTTGAACTTCATTTGTTGATTTTTTTAGCTAGAAAGTGTTATGCCGGTCTTGTTTGGTGCTGAGAAAACAATTAATTTTAACATACACGTTGCCAAATTAAAAAAAATAAATTGTCATATATGTTAAGTTTTTAAAAAAAATTTGCAATTAGTTTTTATAGTTTATTTGTTGACAAAGGTAATAAATTAATAAGTTTTGTATTTGATTAAGTAACAAACGCTTGAATTGTAATATGGGCACGCACAAGGCCAATTTGGTCTTTTGACAGTTTTTATATCCTTATACCCCCATTTAAACTACCATCCAAACCAAGTACTATTTATTCCCCTCAAATTACCAAAATCATTCAAACCAAGTATTATTTAATCCCCCTCCATAAATGTCACATCACTGTGGGGCCACCCTCCATATTTATTACCCCCTACTATCTTATACTCCCTCCATATATAATACCCCGAAAATTAATCCGGCATCCAATCGGGCCGTTAGTTTCCATCCTTTCCTTTTTACCATATCACACGCACCAGGGGTGGACGCAAGATTTACCATCAGCGGGGTCAAAAATCTATAGTATATACTCCTTCATTCAATTTTGATGGTCCCTCGAAAGTATGTTAATTTTTCAGATAAAAGTTTAAAGTATTTTCGCACTTGATTTTCCGAGTTTCTTTGTACTAAATTAAAGATCTCGATTAGTTCTTTAATTTGGTGAGAAAAATTTAAAAATTATGAACTGAATGAATACTTTATTTTTTATTTGAAAATTGCACATTTTTTCGTAGGGATCTATCAAAATAGGACGAAGGGAGTACATTAGAATACTAAACGAAAAGAGATCTATTCAACCAAAAAGTAGTATGTCGTATTACTTGGGGGCCGAGAGAGAGAGAGAGAGGAGTTAAAGAATAATGGGAACACAAAAAAGAAAATTATCTATGTGGTTGTGCTCCTCTTTATGATGGAACATAACATTCATTAAATAATTGAATATCCAAGAAGTCTTTAGGATAAAATTCAGCAAAGCGATTCAGCCTTTGCTTGTCAAAACTTGCAAATGAGTTGGATGGATTAAGGCATGCAACACAAATAAGCAACTCAGTGCTCACCTCATTAAAACGATTGTTAAGCTCTTGGAGTTGCATATCTATGACCGTGTATAGAGAGACCAGTTAAAAGGCAAAAGCAATGCGTGTAAAACAGAAAAATAGTTGGGTGTGGATACCCCATCATAGAGAAAGTTATAAAGTTCTGGGACCACCAAAAAAATGAAAAGATTGGAGGTGATCTGGAAAAATTATTTGAGCATAGTTATATTTATTTTTTCTTACTTGGGGCAAGATTAGAAAATAATCTATAGGGTATGGGGGCAAAATTACCAAAATATCCAAAATTATATATATACGGCAATAGGAAATTTCAGTCCAACGGGGTCGCTTGACCCCCTTGCCCCTATATGGGGCCGCCACTGACACGCACGGGAGGCCGGGACCTCTTAGGCTAAGTTCTCCAAAAAAATTTAGCAACTTGGTTGCTAAATTTGTTTGGAGAACTTAGCCTTAGTCCTATTTAGAGTGCAAAATTCCGCAATATTCATATCCTCCCCACCTTCTGTCCTTTTGGGACATGAAATGTAAGTGCGCGCATTTCCGTCAAGGAGTATTGTCCCGTAATACCATATTACTATCTAAAATATCTCACCGCACTATGTTTAACGTTCCAGTACTGCACGTGGATAGTATTAGGGGTATGTTTAGATCCAATAATAGAGTATGAATCGAAACTCGAACCTGCACGTTGTCCAACCAAGTCCGAGTTTCCTGTCAATGAAGCAACCCTCATTGTTATATCCTCCCCACCTTCTGTTCAGTGCCATGAGGACCACATAGCTGCACGTGCAATTCATAATTTTCCATGTTTTCTCCCTCGAAATGGTGAGATTATTCGGTGGTCCAGAACTAACATTTTTAGATGCTTTTGAACACCGTACGTTTGCGGGAAACTTATGTATTTCGTGACAGGCCCGTTAATCACTAGTTTTTAGTCGGTAACGGTTCTCCGACCGTACTGGTGGAGCTATGAATTGAAGTCGAAGAGAAGTCTGAACTACGAGAGAAATTTTGACAGAGGATGTTTTTCCCAGATCAAATCCACCATTCAAGTATTTATGGTAAAATTTGAGAAATTAAAAGTTAGATATATTTTTGCTATCACATCAACTAAGGCCGTGTCATATTATTAAAGCACAATACCATTTACCCTAATTTAGTGTGCTAAAAAATGAATATTGTTCTTATATTTTTTTAGTTATGGCTGAAATTTCATGAACTTTACATAAATATATTCTAAATTATGGCAACTATATTCTAATTTTTTTTTGGATGGGGCCAGGGCTCCGCCGGTGTGTACTCTTGCTTGGTTGTTACACTAATGTTGTATGCCATGTAATGGTAATTTTTTCAAAGTTAACCTTATTTTGATGATTGCTTTGTGAAAATTTCGTGAAGTCACTATTGACCCATGAATAATTTTCATTTAAGTACTATTAGTAGTAAGTAAGACATGCAAATTACACAAACACTTTTCCGTGAGTGAGGGCCCCGCTGCCCCGCACCCGAGACCGGGCAGTATATGTCGAGTCCTCACCTTCAATAGGTGCGGGGTCATGTACAAATTGAACAAACACTTATAAACATGTAAACGTGAGTGAGGACTGAGCGAAAATAATATTTGTGAATCTTGGTGTGTAATTTCGGCCATAGGGGCCGACCTATTTATTTTGCAGTTTGCTAATAAATAGGGTTATGAGTTTTTCAGAGAAAAACAGAGAGAGGCGAGAGAAAACGCACATCTCAGAGAGATTGCAAAAAGACTTGTGTTCTTGATTTTTTATTTCATGGTAGGCTGGTGTGGCTCTCGTGGTTTTTTTTCCTTGGGTTAAGATTTTCCACGTATATCTTGTGTCACGTTTATTCTTTTCCTTTTTTTCTATTACGCATGGTTTTGTTTGGTGATTCATTGTTCTCAAGATCCGTAGGATTGAATACGTGTTCCGAAAATCCTAACAATATATTTGTGACAATGCTTATGGCTTTTTGATAATCAAGTACCCGGCCAGTTTACGTAACTAAGTGATCCACCAGCATTATTGGTTTGTGTGATATTCTATATAATACTTACTCATACTCAAAGCCCCCAGATGATTCCAAGAAGAAAGAGCCCATTTTCTATCGTATCAACATGTCTGTCTTTTATACTTTATAGATCTCTGTGGTGCATGGTCATGTGTTATCAGTTCTTTCCTTTCTGTGCCTGTCCACAAACAACAAACGAGTAAATAAATGGGGTTCAGAGATGTGGATTCTCTGCATTACATACTACGAACTTCTGGCTGCAACTTTTCAATCGCGGGTTTTCTTAAGGGTCTCATATCGATGCTATGAACCGTCCATCTTGTTGCCCTCCTCGAAAACATACTATGGTTAAAAACTCATGTTAAATCTTAATATCTAACGTTGTTTAACAAAATTCATACATTTACTTGAGAAAACGAACGGTCAAAACATTTGTCGGTGTGTTATCTAAAACAGAAGTAAAAATCCATGACGATGAGTTATTTATTCAAAAATGCCTTACCAAATCATAGAATAAATCACTTAATGTATGAACTCTATGAGAATGTGTGATGAAGAGGAATGTATAGACTCCAAGTCTACACAAATGTAATGTAAGCAAGCCCTTTCGTGCAAGAAAATACGTACAGAATAATTTGTCTTTTGCATTGAATTGTGGACCAAAACTGGTGTCGGTGATAAGGGCAGGGGCATGGGCTAGCTTCAAACTTCTGCTTTGTCTAATGTAGAAAGAGATGGATGGACGGACGTGGGACGAGAATGGAGTCAAAGCATTAAAGATTTGGTCCAACTGACACCTCCTCGTGCTATCTCGAAACGTGTGTTTCAGAGGGTCATGTCCAGTCAAAAGGGAAATTTAGCCGCAGAGTACGACATGGGATTGCAGGGAGAAAATTTTGGATGCGGATTGGGCAGGGACACGTGGTGCCCGATACCTAATCTGAGCCGTCCAAACACGTTTTGGACGGCTCAGATCCGAGGGTGGCATTTTTGTAATTTTTGGGTGCAAATTTACCCTATCAAATCTGAGCCGTCCGAAACGTGTTTGGACAGCTCGGATTGGGCGTCGGGCACCACGTGTTCCTACCCAATCCGCACCCAAAATTTCCTCGATTGCAGGATATATTGGAATCATGCATGAATACTGAACTCCGCATTCACGTGTGTGTTCGGATTAATTTACGCACAAATTATGTAAATTCAAAAACGTAATTATATAGTTCCTTGATGGAAATGGCTACAATGCACACCCCTTATTTGGGTGTACAATATGCACCTATTGTATGGTCTAAATTGTGCCACCTCATCGGCAATTGTAACATTTTTTATTTTTTCGTAACTTTTTAGCAATATGATTCGTAACATTTTGGTGTGTCTCGTAACTTTTATAAAAAAAATCGTAACTTTTGCAAAAAATTCGTAACTTTTGCAAAAAATTTGTAACTTTTACAGGTGTGCGTATGATACACACCCAAATAAGGGATGTATATTGTAGCCTTTTCCTTCATTGATAGGGGTTTTTGGATTTGTGAAGTCTGATTTCATTTTAATTTTCGATGGGGATTTGAATCTCAAATTTCCCGGTCAGGTCGCGGGGGCCTAGCCCCAAGGCAGGGCGTTCGTGAACATTGTAACTTGCTATACTCGCAGCCGATGTAATTTATACAATTTATAGTACTATTTTTTCATTTGATGAGCAGAGGAAACTAGTAAGAGCCACGTAAATTTTTTTGTCTTTTTATTCTTTACTCTTTCATGTTCTTCATTATCTTTGGGTGTTGTGAGTTTGTTAGTTTTACCGAGTTTTCAAAAGGGAACTCATTTAAAATTACGACAAAATATTTGAATTATCTGGTCCCATAATAAAAATAACGCGTCTAAAGAAATTTTAACCATGAAATCACTCGAGTGTAAACAATGGTATTTTGACCGGTCCAAATTTCTTTCAATCCTTTCTCTCTCTCTCTCTCTCTCTCTCCCCGTTGCCCTCTCTTCCTTCTCTCTTTAAAATTTGAGCCATCCAAAATTTACTTTTAGACGGCCGAGATGTACGTTTGGCACCATATCACCCCTACCCGCCTAGCAGCCAAATTCTTGACCTTGGAAACAAATTAGCTCGTTGTGGAACTCAAGAGGACCACATAGTGCATTATATGCTTTAAGCCTTTAACCATGTGGCGTCATCTGCTATAGAATTAGGGCCCCCCGTCCCAGCCTTCTTTTTCCATTCTTATTACAGTGTTAGGGTAAACACATATCCACTAAACTTCCAAGTACATTCCTCTCACATGCAAATACGAAACGAGATACATATGCATGTAAGAAGAGTGTAGTTAGAAGTGTGATCGATAGATGTATGCTTATAATTTTTGTTCTTATTATCATTAGGGGGGTCAAGAATTTATAATATTTAGTTCTTTCGTTTCATTTTGATGATTCCCTATGAAGTTACATGCAAATTTTCAGATAAAACATTAAGGTATTTTCGTACATACAAATTTTGTACAGGATTTATCATTAGGAGTGTGTTAAAATGGTGGAATCACCAAAAAAAAAGAGAAAAAATCAGGGGAGATTCGGTGAATTATTTGGGTAATGTTGTAAATATTTCTAGCACATTTGGGGCAAGTAAATTATTTGTGGGGCAGGATCACAACGTAAAGACAACAAGATATACTCCCGTGGGGCAAAGTTACAAAAATAACTAAAAAAATGTGCATATCCGAAGAAGGATTTCCGGCTCAGGGGGTCAGTTGACCCCCTTTGCCACTACATGGGGCCGCCCCTAGTGTTACATATATAAACACACATCCACTAAACTTCCAACTACATTCCTCTCACATGCAAATATGAAACGAGATACATATACAAGTGAGAAGAGTGTAGTTAGAAGTGTGATCGATAAATGTGTGCTTTTAGTTTTTGTTCTTATTATAAGCATGTACTTTGTCCCGGACTTCCATCTCAAATCCATATTGAAGCCGATGCCAAATCATCATAGCCACAAAAAAAAGAAGAATGTATATCAAATTCACGAGGGTATGGTTTATTCAGGACAATGCTAGGGTAGATATAGAAAACGTACTGACAGGCTCGGGAATTCATTTGTAGGTCCCACGAAAACAGAATCGTTCATTCATTCTAGAATAATTTTCTAAGGGGCGATTTTGAATGAAACGGGGTTACGAAAGTCGGATCAAGCTGATTTTTCTTGGGCCCCCTCGGAAAATTATTCTAAGATGAATGAACAGTTTGGTTCATTTGTGGTGGGTCCCCGAGGTACACTTTCTATACATGGCCTTTTGTACGCTTAGATTTATCAGTTTTTTTTTTTTGTCATTCGTCATTCCTAATCTATCAGTTTTTTCAAGTCGGTAAAAGTTTCTTTGCTAAGCTTTTCTTTTTTTTGTCTTTTGTTTTAGAGAATTTCTGGTAGACTTGTTATATGTACAGATCAAGGTTGCAAATATTTTTTAAAATTTTAATAAGGTTCTAAATTAAATTGGAATAACATAACATTCAATTTGACATGTGATTCTCTGCACGACTCGATTAAATATCGATTTGACATGAGTTAACCAAGTTAAAAAATATTTTATTCTAAAATTATCCAAATTTTAAAAACAAAGGATTAATTTGTAATTCACTATAACTATATATAATCGACTCGTCTTGCGTAGAACCCCACAATGACCTGTCTATGATGAAGTTTGGCAGCTTCATGAACCTCAATCCTTTTCAATCCCTACAAATCCCTGTAAATCTTGTTTCCCTTTTCCAAAACATTATTTTGATAGCCAACCACAATTAATTAGAGTGACCCATGTTTAATAACCACTCATTGCGTAGCCATGAAAAATATATATTTTTCCTTTTGTTCTAATGGTGTACGCCCCTGGTCAACTTACACACACCTCAACTAATCATCTCTCAGTTTCGGTCAAAGGGAGGCCATCCACGCGCTGGGACTAGGGGATTCACAAACACTTATTTCTTGCGGCCTAATTCCAATAATCAAACTTTGGTTAATTGTGTGGAGAACAAACTCATCAACTTAACGAGACTAACCCTACTAGTCTATCGTATTTACAGAACAGCATAAACTATAGGTGTTGGTGCAGAGGTTTTGGGACAGAAAATGTACCGAGCCCTCTCGGGGACCCACTTTTGGGTCCCACACGAGTGATCCGAACCGTTCATTGTTCTTAAAACATTTTTTCGAGGGGCCCCACGAAAAATCAGCTCAATCGGACGGTTAGAAGTGCTTGAACCAAAGTCCCACCATTTCAAACAAATCCCCTCGAAAAAATGTTTTAAGAACAATGAACGGTTCGGATCACTCGTGTGGGACCCAAAAGTGGATCCCCGAGAGGGCTCGGTACATTTTCTGTCCCAAAACCTCTGTACCCGTAGGTTTATCCATCAAGAATCAAGATGAATGAGTGCACTTTGCTTCATCCTTTCTGAAAATTGTACTCAGTGTTCTTAAAGTATAATCGAAGTGGGTTTTACCAATAAGACTTTTCAGTCAAAGAAAGCACCACATAATGAGCCTTGGTCCTCTTGGGCAGGTGAGTGGGTACCAATCCACATGCTGGTTTTTTTATGAAAAAAAAAAAGAAAAAGAAAAAAGAGACAAGAATTGAAAATTAAGGATCTTCTGTCACCAAATAATTTTGTTTCTTTGAATTTTATGTATTGACATTGACAGTTCAAAAATCATGTTCTGAAATTTGCAGGTTTAATATTTCAATCATATTATGCTACCTCCGTACATGATTTTGTATCACATCTCCTGCTTTGAGATTATAATAGTATACGTATCATATGAGTTTATTGGATTATGATGAATCAATAACCGTATGTAGAGGCAGAAAATTCAAGCACGAAAAACAATGCTATCTACCTTATGAACGTTAATAATTATTAAATCGATCTTTCGAAATTAGTTGACGTGGGTGTAAACTGACTTGAACATCTGATAAGTATCTAAAAAACATGAAACAGGACTATCACCTCATTGGCTAGGGGGATGGTGCACCAGCCGTTCATTTTGACAATGTACAGCTTAGATTTAATCCGAACAATAAATTGAATCCGACCGTCGGTTGTTTGAATTAAATCCGAGCCATCCATTGTCGAAATAGACGGCCGGATGATGCGCACTGCACCATGTAGTGCATTTTCTGCACTACAGGGACCCTGAGCCCACTTCATTAACGCTCCATTTTCTAAATCTCTCACAAAAGAAAGACATTAATATTCACAAACATATCTTTTGTATGAGCATATAAAAGATTAAGATGATGGGGAAAGAAGGATCAACGTGTCCTTGCATGTGCAGACAACCATGATTTCTTTAAGAGCAATTTAATCAGAAGTGGAAACCTAAGATATGATAAGTTTGTTCACATGTTGGCCGGTACTAAAGGTCATTAGATGTCTTCTATCTAGTAATCCACCAACATCCAACAAAATTGGTTTTATAATCATAACAGGAGAGAAGTCCTGGCAAAAGATGGCAAAGACTCACTTTTCCTTTGGTTAATTTAGTGGGGATTAATTTGAAAAGTGCTTAATTAGGTGTCCTTTTTTGAGCAAAACTTGGATCACCCACCACAGAGATATAACCTGGTGCTTAGGCCAGCTTGTGCGCACCTTAACTAATTTTGAAAACCAATTTCACTGTTTAGTAGTGGGAGCCCAATTTAAAGCCAGAGCATTTTGTGTGGACTGATTCCGAAGAAGTTAATAGTAACTAATTAAGAGATTTTGAACCTAAAATCTTAAAAGAGAACAAACTCCAAAGTTTTAAAGTCGGCAAACCCTAGGGTAAGATAGATGGAGTAGTACTAGTCAAGGGTCGTTAGTAGATATCCATTATCCAAGTTGATTGAATTTGCTACGTACTCACCACCTCGAACACACCTTTTAAACATAACGCCTGAGAATTTGAGGTCCCAAGACAAAACTTGACAATTCGAGTCATTCATTTTGTAACTCTAGACATTTATATCATTCATGCGTCAAATTGTTTGGACATCGACAAGTGCTTGGTTCAAATCAATTGAATAACAGGAAGAATTTTAACGATTCATTTTTCTCAAGAAAATTGTAAAATTTTGAAGATTGCTACTAATGTCCGATCAACCTGATTTTTGACATGGATAATATTAGCCAAGACCTACAAAATAAATGATTTTGATTGTCAAAATGTGTAGCGGAACTCACCCTATTCGGTGGTGTGTTTGAGAGGTGTATAAGTTGAATTACCCTAATGAAAATTTATATTGATCGCATGATTCCTATTCATATTAAACAAATGAAAGTTGAGGTACATGGTCAACAAAATCCGAACTTGTGTATGACTGCTACGCGTGCAATACACCGAATATTATACTTGTACATTATACTTTATATATATAAATCAAAACTCAATTGGAATTTTATAATGTATAAGAATGGTACGTTATACAAATAAAATGCTTGATCATTAAATATAATATAACTTTCTTGGTCCTTCATACTGAAAAGACAAGAAAAGCAAACATATATAATATTTGTAAATGTAACTATACACGAATTATCCTATCAAGGATTCCGGATTTCCCGGATTGAAGCGTTTTGATGCTTTTCCCGATATTTTTTTGACGATCCGAGCCGTCCAATGTGTTCAAAAGGTGTTTTCCAAGGCCCACGCGGGAAATCTTCGAAAAAAAATACCGGGAAGGGCTTGATCCAAGCAGTTTTTCGCAAAAATTGCATATTTACAGTTTTGCGAAAACCGCTTGGATCAAGCCCTTCCCGGTGTTTTTTTTTTGAAGATTTCCCATTTGGGCCTTGGAAAACACCTTTTGAACACATTGGACGGTTCGGATCGTCAAAAAAATATCGGGAAGGTGGAGTCCCGGATCCGGGACTCCCGGACTAGATCGGGCCTCTGTAACTATATATCTATTTTTAATTTTTGTTTGGTGCCAGTTAGTATGTTTCTGTATAAGTTTGGTTTGAACTTTAAGAAGGTCAGTACGACATGCATCTCTATATTTTTCAAATATGAGTTTGGATTAAATTAACAGTACATTGTAAGAACTAGTGAGCTTAAGCATGTATCATGTATGGCTCGTTCGGGAGCTTATTATTTTTTGCATTTTGGATTATGAATTGTATAGTAGATTTTAAGATTATGGTTAGAATAGATCTGTTATTATATATACTCCCTCTGTCTGTGTTTATTGGTTCATTTTTTGCATTTGTGTCATGTTTTAAAAAGGTCGATATCTTTCAAATTATAAATGGGTTTCATAATTTTATAAATTTTGTATAACATAACTAATTGAAATCTATTAAATAAGATCAATATTGGATAGTTTTAGATATTTACATTAAAATATACATGTACAATTTTTTGAGAAGTATGAAATAGTGAAAATGGATAAACAGACGGAGATGGTACGAGACAATTCCAATTTCAGCACTCTTCAAAGATTAATTAATGAGAGGGGTTATTGAATGCGGGGCTGAAAAGTATTCGCCGAAAGAAAGGGTGAAACAATTTTAAATGTGACGATGGTATAAAGGGAACTGGGCACCCTGTATAAAGTCAGTGAGTCAAGCAGGCCATTGACTCCTAGCGGCCCTAGCCTTCCCTTTTTTTTTTTAAGCAACAAAAACATAAAATATCCATTCCACTAAATAAAAAGTGCAAGTCCTGACTAGGGCATGACCAACCCCAGCCAAATGTCTCAGAACTCTAGTACTAACATATACCAAAGGAACTACATAGAAACTAGGGTTGGCCATTTTCTCCGACCTGTTCGAATCCGATCTAATCACCGATCCGAACGGGGAGCGGATATGGAGATCTGTTTGAAGATTGGATAGGATATGGGGAATTTTTTGAAAATGTTTGGGGATCGGGTAGGGGGTGGAGATAGGCATGTCCCGCTCCGAATCCGCTCCAAATCCGTTCCCTGATCCATCCCCGCCCCGTCCCCGAATATATGGGTCTATTCATGAGTTATGAAAATTTTTGGGTCCCACTAAATTTTCTCCAAACATTTTATTATAATTGAACTTTGTAATACAATAAATGTGATTAAATAAGAAATGCATCACTATAATTTGAATACATCCCAACTAGGTTGAGATCTACTCAACTATCAATCATACGCATTCTTTAAAATAAACACAAAAAAATAAAAAATAAAAAAAATATTTTTCCAATCGAGCCGTTGATTTTGTTGTTCCTATTGATGAAATCAATGGTATAAACTTTCTTCTCGATCGAGTTTAGAAAGCTTGTCGATCGAGACCCAATTTGTGTTTTTTTAATGATACTTTTCATCCGATTAAATGCCTACTGATACGCGATCCATTTAATTTTTTCTACGACCGATGGATACCATAATATGCTATCTTGCTTGTGTTTCCTTTAGTTTTCAAATTAGAAATCTAGTTGATACTTGATACAACTTGAATTGAAGCTGACAAACAATTACGTTGTTGAAACGTCCAAACCCCACCACCACTATCTTTGACTAGGGATGGCAATGGGTAGGGTATGGATCGGAGGACCCTATTCTACCCCCAATCTCCAATTGGGAATTTCATCCCCATCCCCACCTCCATACCCAAAAGGGATAGTGAACAATCCACCATACCCGCCTCCCACTGGGGATCGGGTATATTCAGGTAAATCCATATCCAAACTTGTTGAACAAAAAAAAAGAAAGATAAGATCTTATTTATGCGTCCTGTAATAACGAAAACAACAATTTACAACAAAATATAGAATAGAAAACTATAAAGAAATAACATTCTACCAAGATATATAAAATTTTAACTACCATCACTAAACTTTTTTTAACACTTAGCATATGTAGTTTTAATTCGGAACAATATACACAAATTATACGTATATGCGTACTTATATATACACACATACATAAACATTTAAATACTACTATATGCCCGCATATATACATACACGTGAGTTTTCTAGTCCGGGACTCCCGGATTTAAGAAAAAACGTATTTTTTTTGTTTTGCAAATTGTTATTGGAAAATCCGAGCCGTCCAATGTGTTCAGAAGGTGTTTTCAAGGGTCCACGCAGGAAATCTTCAAAAAAAAATACCGGGAAGTGCTTGATCCAAGCAGTTTTTCGCAAAAACTGTATGTTTTACAGTTTTGCGAAAACTGCTTGGATCAAGCCCTTCCCGGTATTTTTTTTTGAAGATTTTTCGCGTGGACCCTTGAAAACACCTTCTGAACACATTGGACGGATCGGATCGTCAAAAAAATGATCAGATCATGGAGTCCCGGAGTCCCGGATCCCGGAGGAGAAGCTCTCCCTATACATACATTCATAAAAAATATACATATAAAATTGGAAACGGGGGCGGGTACGGGTATTCGGAGGTGGATATCACAAAATTATACCCGCCCCGTTTTCAACTGGGGATTCTTTAAGTTTTACCATACCCGCTCCTATTGGATGAAAAATCGAGTAATATCCGCCTCCAAATAAGCGGGGGCGGGGCGGATATCCATCGGGTTTGGAGGAATTGCCATCCCTATCTTTGACACAACCTTGATTCTTCCGCATCCGCTTGCTAAGGGTCTTGATAGTGCCATAACCACGGTCCTCTACTCGGTAACGCTAGAAACCCACAATCTTCTTTGGTCCCAAATTCTGTGGCCCAGAAGTAATCATGAAGATCGTCTCCCACCCTATTAGATGAAGATCCCTTAATGCTATACTGCGGAGGGTCGAGCATAGGAGACGAAGTCACACAACTAGCTGGGGACAGAGGAATCTTTTCCATCTGGGAGGAACTAGAAGGATCTGGCTTTGTAACCAATGGAGAAATACTGACCTCAACTCTAGTACCACCATCTTTGACACCAACCTCCTGAAGCATGTGGGTATCCGAACTGCCCAAATGGTTGACCTCCTTAACTTTAATATTAACAACTGAGAGGCTGGACCCATGAAAAAACTGAAACATCTTACCCAATTCCTGAAGACAATTTTGTCGAACAAAAAGAAAATCACACCCCAAAATGACATTTTTCTTACACTGACGGTATTCTAAATCATGCTTCATCCCACCCAGTAAAGTCCATTTCTTACAAGCATCTTCAAGCATCAGGCTTAACGGAGGATTCTGAATTATCAAGCGAAAAGAGACAGGGACTCTTCGAATTTAGGCAATCAACGCTTGAGGAACCCGCCACCCATGACCCCTTGGGCACATCATTCAGAATATCCTTCCCAGCCGACACACAAGCCTCCGTTTTATAACAAGATTTGGAAGATTGTCCCTTATGAAAACTATGAAACTCAGGAATAAACAAAGAACCCCTACTAAACGAATAAACCTCCATGCCATCCCATTCTAGTTGGTCCAGCTCATCACAAACCGCTTCCCATGGCCCATAATCAGGATCGAAGAGCTCACGGAATCCAACCTTGGCAGCAGCCAAGAATTTAACATAACGCGAAGCCGAGACCCTATGACGCGAAGCCAAACCCATATCAAAGTCATCACCACCAAAATCATCCATGACTAAGGCCCTTTCTCTATCAAAAGCAGTAAAAGGCCACTGATCGCCATTGGGAGAATCCCAAACATAGGCATGAGCAATACCCTTACCCTTAGCCTTCCGAGAAAGGCGTCTCGTTCTAAACAAATCATTCATGACTAAGGCCCTAGCCTTTTGGTATGCGGTGTCTTGCATGGACGGATGGACTCAAAAGTCCAAGCGCAAATCAAAAATGAAAAAGGAAACAGAATAACATATTACAAAATCAACCAAGGGAGAAGAATGGATTGTTCTAGAAAAATTGTCTTTTTTTTTTACAAATTATCTTTTACCGTTCTATGAGATAAATCATCTCGTATAACACATCAATCCGAAAAGCAAGAAAGACAGAAAAACATTTTAATAAAAAGGATAGTTTGTAGAAGACTAAATTTTTTTTTGGGTATTTATTTCGAAAAATTTCACAATTCGGTTTTCATAACTAAATTAAACTAGTTTCAACTGTAGTATTTTCGGTATTCTTCGGTACTCTTTGTCAGAAGAAGAATACCAAAAATACTATAGCAGAAACTCAGCACTAAATGGTATTTAGTAATTTTTATTGCAAACGAATTGTCTTTTGTCATTAGACTGAAGACAAAACATATAGTGTAAACTCGTTTATATATTATCTTATCTTTAAGTGCACTTGAATAGTGTCGAGTGATACGCATTCTAGGATCATTTTAAAATACATTTGCGTGGATTTCACCATAGGGCATTTGGCTAGCTTCCATCCATATGCGGTGGAAAAGGTCTTAGGGCATCACCTGACAATGCTTCAGGAACCATTATTTAACAATATATCTTTAATTTGTTCGTAATATTTTACTATTCCTAGTTGGCCCAAAAAAAATGCTGTGGAGACTTTCAAATATGAGACTGTATTTCACAATGGGAGTGTTTGAGAGGCTCAATTTCAATTTGTTGGTTTTTTGGATTATGGTGAGAAAGTATATATATTGAATCTGGTATAGAGCGTTTGGGTGAAATGTGCATAATGTAATTTGCAATATGAATAGTATTTGAGAGATATGTGCATGCTACATTCTCTACGTCTGTTTGTTAATCAAAATTGGAAACGTGAAAAGTGAGACGTAAAATTATCCCACCCTATTTTTTTTTTCTAAACATCAAAACGAAAAACTGTCTCAGAATGAGTTTTGGTGGAAAACACCCAAACACTCAGAAACTGACGCACAATGAAAATGCAAAATAGTGAGGTGCCATGGTAAATGAACAAGGGTAACATGGTAAAAACCCTTAATTCATTTTTACCATTTATATGCCAAACACTACATATGTTGTAAAATACATTTTGTACACTTCTCCCACAACATTACATAATTAATATAATATTTTGACCATAATTAAAAATTCTAAAAAATTAAAAATGAAAAGTTAGAAAAAGAAAATCCCAAACACTCCGTGGTCAGGCTTTCGAAAATGAGAGGATTTTTTCCCATGGTAAAATATTTTACACGTGTAACACAGCCATAATTTTCCACTTTCCAACAGTGCTTGCTCATAGCTAGTGTCGGACTTGCTCCATAAAAGTTCCAGGTCAAAGGAAATCACCGTCCTGCACGTGATATGCTCATTCACACAAATGTGTGCACCACCTTCGGTCCTTCACAAGAAGGAGGGTGAACAGTCATTTTGAAGAAATGAATTGTCAGTTTAATTGGTACTATAGGATTACAGTATATACTCCTGCAAATCACAGATGACTAGTTTTAAGGTTTTGGATTGGGTTCGTGGGTTAATGGTCTGAACACGGATTGAAAAATTGTGACTCGTGATTTGGTTCATGGATTTTCATTAAAAAACTGTGGATAAACCGAACCGGACCATGAAAATTTTATAGATAAAAAAATAAATACATATATATACATTTTTATCGAAAACTGATGAGCTATCCATCAGGGACTCCTATTTTCCGATCAAATTTTCATGATCCGAACCATCCAATGTGTTTAAAAGATGTTTTTAAGGGTTCTTGCGAGAAATCAGTGAAAAAAAAATACCGGAAAGGGTTTGATCCGATCAATTTTCGATAAAAAGGTATATATAGTCTAATCAATTTTCGATAAAAATGTATGTAAAAATGCATACACACTTTTTTTTTATCGAAATCTGATCGGATGAAGCCCTTCCCGGTATCTTTTTTCACTGATTTCTCGCGGCGACTCTTAAAACACCTTTTAAACACATTGCACGGTTCGGATCATAAAATTTGATCGAAAAATTGGAGAATTGTAGGACTCCGTGATGGGAATCTCATCAAGTATACCTGATTGGAAGTTTGGTGTATACATACATACATACATATAGGAGGCATTTCTAGTAAGAGTTCCCTTATATAGGTTATGGCGAGGGATTTTTCGTTCGGGATCGTATTTCAACGATTCGAACCGTTAGATGTGTTTTCAAGGTCCATCACGAGGATTCGTCAAAGAAAAATACCCAGAAGGGCTTGATCCAAGCAGTTTTGAATAAAAACGTAGATATACATTTTTATCGAAAACTACTCGGATCAAGCCCTTTCGGGTATTTTTATTTTTTTTAACAAATCCTCGCGGTGGACCTTAAAAATATGTTCTCAACACATCTAAAACGGTTCGGATCGTCGAAATTCGTTCCCAAATGAAAAATCCCCCACCGTAGAGTTTAAGGAGGCCCTTATTGGATATTTGTTGTGTATATATATATATATATATAAGATTTGGTAAAGAATTATAATTTAACATACTCCCTCCGTCCCTTTTCTAGTATTTAGATTTCCATTTTGGGCAGTCCCTAAGTGAGTGTTTTGAAAAGTTAATGGGTAAAAGTTGGTAAAATTATCATTTTGCTCATTTGAAAAGTTAATGTGTAAAGAGTTAATGAGTAAAAGTGGAGGATAATTTTGGAAAGTAGAGATAAAGTTGATGTAAAAAGTGTAAGTATAGGTAAAAGTTGATGTGAAAGGTGTAATGATGATTTTTTTTAATAAGTTGAATTTACGAAGTAACACACTTAAAAAGTAACACACTTAAATAGGGACGGAGGGAGTATTAATTATTAATTACTCTTAATTATTTACCCTAAATGGCTAAATGTGGTAGAAATAAAACCTAAGGGTGCTAACTGTAATTTGTAATTTTAATTTTGTGGGAAGTTGGGAACACATACAGTATATATAATCATATTGTCTATTTGTCTCACACAGCCTACAAAATGTCTCTCATAATTCAATTCCAGAGTGATGTGATATTCTTGCTGGTTGCTGCTTTATAAATTGTTAGTTTGTCTAAAAATCGGGATTGTAATGGCACTTGAATATCGGGATTGTAATGTTCTTACAGTATACTCTAAATTTTTGCTGGGCTTTGAATTTGGAAGATAAATCTCTCTATTTACTGAATGTTAGTTTGTCTGAACAAATGAAGATTGTAGTGGTACTTGAATATTGAGATTGTAATGTTCTTGCAGCATACTCTAAAGTATAAACTCTTGTTGAGCTTTGAATTTGGAAAATAAATCTGGAATATGTTTTTTAATTTTATGGAATGTAATAATTCGTGGATAAACCGTGAACTAAATCGTGAGTTATTTGATTATTTTTAGAACTGAACCGAAGACTTTTGGTCTAAACAAGAATTGCCTATCTTTGAAACCGTGACTCGTAGTTCGGTCCTCGAATTGATACCAATCCATACAGTTGACACCCCTAACTAGTTTCTTCCTCTTTTCTCTCCACATTTAAAAAAAAAAAATCTTCTTGGGTCACAGATCGGCTCGGGGACACGTACAGAACAAGAGGTACGGAAAACTCACAGATCGGCTCGGGGACCCACTTTTGGGTCTCACACGAAAGATCCGAGCCTGATGCAGAACAAGTAGCAGCCCAGTTATATGATCAGTTGACGGGTCGAAGCCTAGGAGGCCTAAACAACTCTTAATTGAAAATTGCCAATTTCGGCAATTTATCGACGAACCCGAAATAGGCCCAAACTTGGTGGGCTGAAGCAGAATCGCGCTACGATCAATGCTCACCACCCTAATTGTGACTGATGGTGGAATTCAACCAAATTCATTTGTTTAGGCCTTCAATTTAGTAATTTTGCTATTTTAGGTAATAATTAGATTACGAATTACTCTTAGTGTGTAATTCCGATTACGTTGTTTCCAATTGAGAATTTCTTATTTTTCTTTCTAGTTTTCAATTTTGGAAGTTTCCCCAATTTTCGGGATACTTTATTTTTTAGGTAAGTTTTGTTAGGGTTTGCTAGTTTTCCCTATAAAGGGGCATGTATCCTCTATTATTATTCAGCTTTTAATCAATTATAAATCAGAGTTATTCTCTTTCTTTTTGTGGATTCAAGAACCCTCGTGGATTTGAGACCTATCATCGTTTGAACTAGTACGCTAACTAGTTTCTCGTGAATTCCGCTGCGTCAGAGCTGTTCATTCATTCATCTTAGAATAATTTTTCGAGGGGCATTGCGAGAAATCACCTTAAATCGGACATGTGTAAGTGCTCGATCCAAAGCCCACTCTGTTTTATTAATTTTTTTTTTAATGAAACGGGGTGGGCTTTGGATCGAGCATCTACGCACGTCCAATTGAGGTGATTTCTCGCGGGGATCCTCGAAAAATTATTCTAAGATGAATAAACGGCTCGGTTCGTTTATGTGAGACCCAAAAGTGAGTCTCCAAACCGATCTGTGCGTTTTCTGTAGCTCTTACTTCTGTCCCCTTAGAATTATCGCTCTTGTCTCAGTCTTCTGCATCCTTTAATACTGCCTAGCTAATAGTTAAAAGGCCTAGATCCTAGGCTACGATTTTCATTTCCTATGCATTCTGGCAAAAGTAAATTCCTGAACAAGGTAGATAATCTATGTAAAAAGCCTGTTTCCTTTGATACCCTAATGAAAAATGCTGCGTGTACAAATTAGAGGTGTTCCACTAAGGGTAATTTTTTTTTTTATGATTTTTTATAATTTTTTATGTGTCGTATTATGAGAAAATGACATGCCTTAAAAACTGCAATAGATTGCCTTTTTAGCTTTTTAAAGGAGTGTTCTACTAAGGGTAGCTTTTTAATTTTTCACAATTTTTTATGTGTCCTGTTATAAAGAAATGACATGCCTTAAAAATTGCAATAGATTGCCTTTTTAGCTTCTTAAGTTAAATATATACACACCTGTCGATAAAGACAAATTCGGAATCGTTGGACATAAGTAACTCTACATGATAATGAAAAGATAGTTGTAAGATAAATATATATATATAGGGGCCGGTTCCCCTCACACTTAAAAAAACACATAAAAAAACACAACACTCTTTCGGGCGTCCTTGTGATGTTCTGAACCATTGATCTTGTTTAAATGAGTAAACCAAAACGTCCTGCAAAATTTCAGCTCAATCGGATATCGGTAAGTGCTTGATCCAAACGATTTTAAAAACACTAGTTCTTGTCACATTTTTTGCAAAACTATTTGGATCAATCACTTATTGATATCTGATTAAGCTGAATTTTTGCAGGATCTCCTATTTTAGTCATTTAAACAAGATCAACGGTTCAGAACGTCACAATGGAGCCCAGAACAAAATCGTGTGTTTTTTTATGTGTTTTTTTAAGTGTGAGGGGAACCAGCCCCATATATATATATAGGTGTAGCTTCTAGTCCAAACCTCCCGAGATTAAGGAAAATTTGATTTTTTTTGTGTTGCCAATTGTTTTTGGAAAATCCGAGCCGTCCAATGTGTTCGGAAGGTGTTTTCAAGGGTTCACGCGAAAAATCTTCAAAAAACAATACCGGGAAGGGCTTGATCCAAGCAGTTTTTCGCAAAAACTGTATTTATATATTTTTGCGAAAACTGCTTGGATCAAGCCCTTCCCGGTATTTTTTTTTTGAAGATTTTCCGCAAGGGACCCTTGAAAACACCTTCTAAACACATTGGACGGCTCGGATCGTCAAAAAAAATTTTGGATCATGGAGGTCCGGATCCGGGAGGTCCGGACTAGAAGCCCTCCCTATATATATATAGCCGGAGCTTCTAGTCCAAACCTCCCGAGATTAAGAAAAAAATGTTTTTTTTTGTGTTGCAAATTGTTTTTGGAAAATCCGAGCCGTCCAATATGTTCAGAAGGTGTTTTCAAGGGTCCGCGCGAAAAATCTTTAAAAAAAAATACCGGGAAGGGCTTGATCCAAGCAGTTTTTCGCAAAAACTGTATTTATAAATATTTGCGAAAATTGCTTGGATTAAGCCCTTCCCGGTATTTTTTTTTTTTTGAAAATTTTTCGCAAGGGACCCTTGAAAACACCTTCTGAACACATTGGACGGCTCGGATCGTCAAATTTTTTTTTGGATCATGTAGGTCCGGAAACGGGACTTCCGGACTAGAAGGGCTCCCTATATATATATATATATATATATATATATATGTGGACGTATATTTGTATAATTACACGTACTTTTGCTTCGAGTAATTATAAAAAAACATTACATATGCTCCTCCCACCAACCTCTATATATAGGCTTTGAAGTCTAACCATCCATTTGGTACCCTATAAAGAAAAACTCCATCCCCTTTCATCTCCTTTATTACTTCCACCTACAACAATCAGAGAGCATTCAAATTCAAACACAGCCTAATGTCCATGGCCGGATGTTTTTGGATAGTCACATCAATTGGTTTTTTTGGGTTTGCTTTGGGTCTCATTTTAGACCATTTTCTGCCCTTGTTGTTGAACCTTGGCCATGATCTTCCAAGAGGAACTTTTGGATGGCCTCTACTTGGTGAAACCCTCTCCTTTCTCAAGCCTCACCCTTCCAACTCTATTGGAGCTTTTCTCCATGACCACTGTTTTAGGTAAGCAACATGCAATATATACACAC
>OY978217.1:9813235-9949056 GCA_963854785.1 Vaccinium vitis-idaea
TGGCAGGACAAAGCACATTGAGCTCCGACATCACTTTATTAGAGACTTGGTGCAGAATGGAGAAATTCAGCTCGAGTTCGTCAATACCAAGGAACAACTAGCTGACATAATGACCAAAGCAGTGACAGCAAAAAAAAAAAAATTCTGAATTTCATCAAGTCATGAAGATTACAAATTAAGGAGGAGTGTTAAAAAGTAATTTGTAATCATTCAACTAAATATCTAGAGTTATCTAGAAATTTGTAGTAAAATATTTAATATAAAAAAATCTAGAAGAATGTGGACTGTGTTCGGGACGGAAAGTCGGCTGAAGTAATCTTAGATGTGCAATATCCTAGAGACTTCGGGAAGAACTATGTCGGCTGAAGTAGAGTCGGTTGATAGCTAGCTCTATAAATAGAGCTTCATTTTGTACCTTTTAAAGTGTAATAAGAAAAAGCCCTTCCATTGACACAAGTCAATCCGAAAAGTTACCAGACAAGTAACCAATTCAAAACAAATTCAAACTCCACTTGTCCAATTTCTCGTTAATATATTCTTGCACCCCAACAGAGTCTTGGACCTGTGTTCGAAATCTCTTCTCCTAAATTTATTTCCTGTTAGCATTTTGCCTGTCGTGGTGTGGATGTTTGTATTTGCTTGTGGAAGATTGACATTCACGTGATGGACGGTGTTTGATAAATTATATATATTGTTGGGTCTACTTCCGTAACAGTTAAAAGGGTTTCGGACAGGAAATAGTTCTATGTGAAAATTTCATTTGGAACTTGGCGACCTTTAGCGGCCTGATCATTAAACCTAACGAAAAGAAAATAGACCAACTAAAATAAGTAGCACAGTGGTTGTTTCAATTAATTTAGTTAAATTTCAAGACAATAAGTATTGTTTTTTTTCCTTTTTTTATCGGCAAAAAGAATTTCATTCATCACAAAGATAATCCAAGGATACAAAATGAAATCAGTACCATAGGAAAAGAATCGTATTGAGAGAGCCTCGAAGAGAGAACAATCCTCTCCTACTACTGCAACTCGCAAATTCTGAACTTATCTTCCCGCCTCTCGAAGTTTTTAGAACAAAAACAAGAACACCAGATGTTGACAAGATGTCAACAAACAAGATTGAAACCCAAATACAAAACCATCATAATATCCAAATGTGGCATCATCCAACTCAGACATCATCACCACCCTCCTCTGATGCGAAACATCACAGATCCAAAATCAAACAATCAGTAATATGGTTAGGTCAAACTATATGAGATTAAGTATTCGTTTTGATGGCTGTTAAATTTTTATTTTTTTTTTGTTCGATGAGAGCTATCTCCAAAGTATATTAATAGGAAAAATTGAAAAACCTTTAGAAAGGCGAAAATAAGAAGCCAAAAAATGTCTTTTGTAAGAATTTGTCGCACCCATGCTTAGGGCTCCTAAATGCCTCAATTGCCGCGAAGTTTGACCCAAACTACCAAGGCTGGTGCCGTAGCATGGTCACCCTGCAAAAGATTGAATTGCCAACTACTTAGTAGTAAAAGAAAATGATTAGTACCAACTCGCTTGATGATAGCCAAGTCCCAGCGAACAAATCTTCACGCGATTAACGGGTACTACTTTTCTCCCTAATCCTCACTTAAAACATTGGCAGAGAAAGTTATACAACAATCCTGGGAAAATCACGACTCAAAAGGTTGAATTTCTATTTTGTTTTTTGAAATCAAGGCCAATCTTATTTTATGACTATCCAAGACAATGCAACATTGTTGCAAACCCAGATACTAATGTTTTAAGGCTAGGATTATGTGGCTATATTGGACCATCAACAACCGTTAGAAAACGGCGAACACCGAAGTTGATTAAAGTTACAAGAAAAAAGGATAAACAAGACAAACTACAAAAAGCTAAAAACACAAAACATGATTAATTTAATCACGTTCAAATGTAACTCTCTCTTACTTTGAAGAGCTCCCATAACACACAAATCACTCCTCTCTAGGCTCTTCGACAAGAATTGAACGCGACCGTACCACAAGATAAGATACTTAAGAGTATTGTGATCGCCGAAATCGTTTTACAAAATTAAGTTCCACCAAGTGTATAATTAGACCCAAATTCATTTTCAAGGTGTTGACAATATCAACTAAACATGGAGGGTAAACCTAATCAAAGTTATCAATACCTAGAAAATCAATTTGTTCAACTTTACTAAGTTCTTGTAAAGATGGAGACTCAACAAGAGTGCTCGGGGCATGTGTAGCTGTGAGGGATTTGTCAAATGGAGTATTGCCCAAGATTGCTATAGGTGGCACCGCCTCAGTTGTAGGATACAAACTCTTACCATTATGTACATCCTCCATGATGAGGGAATTTTCCAAAGGATCATTACACACTAGCGGTTCTATTTCAATTTCAGTTAATTCGCAAAATTGGGGCTTTTGGGCTAATTCATCAGGGTAGTCCCAATCCTCTTCGGCATTTTTACTTAGGAATTCTTCATTGGACAACAAATGAAATTGACATGTCGTAGGATTTAAACCTTGGTAAAAGATAGCTAGAAGATTCCCAACCTCATAAATAGAACTTGACCAAGAGAATATGAAACATTTAAATCGCTCCCAACACAACGGAAAAGACTCATCATCTTGTTCATAGAAATTGGTTATGTCTTGTAAAATCCCTCCATAGCAACTTTCAAATATGCCGTTTTTTTTAACAGAATTTTCTTTTAAAAGGACCCGAAAATAAACAAAAGCTAAAACAACAAACAAAACAATAACAAAGATATGGATATACTTATGGCGGGGTAAAGCAAACTCCTTTCTAACTCACCATTTGTTGCCTTCCCCGGCAACGACGCCAAAAATGCTTGCGACCTAGCTTTGTACCGTAGTACCGTTGCCCCAAGCTTATGGTTAGGTCGATTGTAGCATAATAACTCAGAAGTCCGCTAATAAGAGGTTTACTTTAAGGTAAGGGTTTTGGTGTTAGGACGGCCAACCTTTTGGTTTGATTTGTGAAATTCTCTCTACCTCTAAATGACTTTAAAATAATGTTTTAACGATAATTATAGGAAGGCGAGGTCTAGGGGATTTCAACACCCATAACCTAGGTAAATTCACTTTTCTTAATGATAACTCGGTTGAGTTACAAGCCAGATGTCTCAACCGAAAGATTTAACGATGAAAATCATTTATGGGGTTTGTAAATGGAGAGAGCTTCATTTGTGCATTTTATCGAACACCCAGAGTGTCATGGTTCTAAGCATTGTGTGCGCCAAGTGATTCGTAATAGTATTAAACTCATTAAGAAATACCTTATTGTTGGCGGAATTAAGGTTTTTCATACATGCTTGACAAGACCGCCATCATCTTCTTGGTAGTCTTTTCCTTCACAACATTGTAAGGCACCGACTTTGTCAACGTCAATTGAATAATCCCTATAACCTTTATGTCTAGGGTTTTTCAATCCGCATCTGATGTATCCATGAGCTTTGTTCCATCATATGGACCATTCAAACACTTCCCGTACATGTAATCCTCTTTCTGCATCTTCCAATATCCGTAGTCGCTTCCATCGAACCTTTCGATTCTGCAAACTTTCCCGACGTCTTCTCCTGCCATTTATGCTCCCACTCAACCTGGGTGCTCTGATACCAGTTGTAAGGGCAAGAAGAACAAACACACGCAGAAAATATGCAAGCAATCAAAAGAATAAGAGAGACACAAGCGATATACGGAGTTCGGACTTAAGCAATTTGTTTAATCTTACTCCCCGGGTTGCTGGGGGTTTCACTATGATGTGTTATGATCAAGAATACAACGTTATGGAGGCAATACAAACTTAGCCTTTCTATAAAACAAGGGAAGTCCTAAACAAAACCCTAAAACTGCCTCAAATCGCACGAAAACGTGCGCGGTTTGGACCATCCTTCGCGTGGTCCAGACCAAGGTTGTTGTAGGGAAACATGTGCCTCGGGACCTATGGTCCGGACCACCATAACCAAGGTCCGGACCACCACTGCTGCGAGCTTGTTTTTGCTTCCTCTTTGCTGGTCTGGACCACCAAACCTATGGTCCGGACCACCAAACCTATGGTCCGGACCACCGATGCTGCGACTTCACAATTAATGTAGAAAAACGCCGAATTTGACTTTGCACTCGACACTTGTGACCTGAACAGAAATCAAGAGTAGAAAGTGTATACACATGTTCCGTTGGGCATTTACTTACACGTTTGACTGCTTCAATCTTGAAGAATTCACAGGGGCTTTGAGCCTCATAGGGGATTGGGCATCGTTTTGCGAGTCATACTTAGAGAGGGTCATCCCTTTCAAAGCCAGTCGACAAGTAAATCCAGTAACAGTGGATTTGGAACGGTTCGAGCAGATGGAGCAGCATGACAAGTAAATCCAGTAGCTATTCCAAGTTTTACAGTGGATTAAGTCGACATTCCCTGTGATGGGCAATTTATTTAGGGAAATGTCTTCACCAGTTGCCCTCGTACAACGCACATGACCAATAACTAGTACCATTAAAGGTACATCATTTGACACAAATTTGGAACCAAGCTTAGATAAGTACATATCATGCCCTCACAGAAGGACTACTTCGAGTCTTAGATAACTTACTTTTCTTAGTTTGTTATGTAATTCTCTGTTTACCCAAAAAAAAAAAAAGACAGAAGAAGAACTACTTCATGGCTATTAGTGTGAAGGACATAATCGGATATCCTCCATTATTCATACACACATACTAGTAGAACACCGTGCATGGATATTTATCCCCTGCAAAGTTAAATTCCCTCCTCAATTACGCCGCCGCCCCAACTTTTGTGTGGGTAGCCGATGCAATCTCGGTCGCCTTGATAGCCTCCCTAGCCACCGCCACCTCCGTAGCCTCCATAGCCTCCATAGCCTCCGCCACCTTCGTAGCCCCCGTAGCCGCCACCACCATAGTCATCTACGCCAATAGCCTGCTCAGCTGCACAAGAGTGTCGAAAGTTATATGAACTCATTGAAGCAAAAGTTTGGGTTGAAAGTTGAAACTCAATGATGAGAAGGCAAGTGAGGTGGCATGCATTGATTGGTCAGAGTGTTAAATGGCCTAGACCAATCAATATAAATCAATTGGGTCAGAGTGTTCATACTCCTTGTCCCTCCTTCTGTTTCCAATTATAGCCGAAAACCAAGTGGACGTATGATAATGTGGAACAAAGGCAAAACCATGTCTTAATCAACAAGGTAAAAAAATCAACCAAGTCTGTTTAGATAAACTCACTAGAAGTGGGAGTCTCAGCGAAATCTTTGGCTGTCACCCGCGAGATAATGAGAAGAATAGTGGCCAGAAGAAGGCCAAGGAAAATAATTGCTTTTTGAACCCATTTCTCTCTTTAGTTGTTTGGATGAAATTGGATGGAATGAAATTAAAGTTCCATTTTGATGCCCATTTATAGTCTCAGAGATACGAAATACTTTTGGGTGCCGAGTGGGTATTGCCCACGTGGTACCCAAGCGTGATCCAAGCTGTCTAAATGTATTTTGGACGGCTTGGATTGATTCCCTCTCTCTCCCCTCACCCAAACACTCTCTCTCTCAATTTTCTCTCTCTAAAATCCGGACCATTGGATCGCATTATGGACGGCTTCGGATTGCCGAACGGGTACCATGTGGGCAATACCCACTCGGCACCCAAAAATTTCTCGAGAGATACTATTTCAGTGGCTGTGTGAACACATTGAAAAGTGTTGGAGTGTGTTGGAGTACTCATCAGGCACGACACATTAAAGAGAGTGACATAACCATGATGGTGGGGGCTTTAACCAAGAAAGACGCAAGGGGCAGACTGAAAGTCCATTTTATGACAATTTTTGGGTCTTCAATTGGATAGCAAAGGCACCAAAAAAACCTTTACGAAATTATAATCAGGTTGTTTACCGAACAAACTTTCGAATGTGGAAATATTGTTGGGAACTTGAGAAGGCGTTCGATTAATAAAAAATAAGGCCGTCTCAAATGCAAATGGCCAATATTTTTTAGGGAGAGACGCATGAGCCAATAGTGTTACGGGTATGAGGGCAAGATAACTGATGGATAATGCATGCCACACTAGTTCGAGTCTTGTGAATGGAGGAAATTTGCGCTGAGAGAGCTTTACCCCTTTGTGGGCCGACCCGGCTCGAACCGGATTTAGTCGGGGTCCAGTGGGCTTCCGGATACCGGTGGTTTAGACCAAAAAAAAAAAAAAAAACTGAGTTTGTGATATTAATTCACCCCCCCAATTTGTTTGGATGGATTTTGTTCCCGCCATTTCTTGAAAATTAGGAAAAATTGTTTGGAAATATATTTGTGTGAAAGGGGAAATGCCACGTATATGTGAAATAATGATAAAAGAAATAGACCAAAATAACGATACTCGTCACATGAGGGTGTTGGTAACAGGCATCACTAAAAATTATTCTCTTCGTCCCACAATATTAGTCTCTCTTGGGGATTCCAACTTGTTAAGGGGACATACATTAATTTCATGTCCCTCTTGAAAATGATTAACTCCCACTAGTAAAAAGGGATAAATTTTGCAAATTAACACATTTTATTAGTTGACTTTGGAAAAAAATACTAGGCTTAACTACCTATATGGTCCCTATAAAATAGTCAACGTTTCATTTTTGTCCTTGTAAAATTTTTGGTTTCAGTTTTACCTTCACATTTTGTGATGAACTTCAATGTTACCCTTTCCGACCACAAATGGACGGAAAACTCATAGGTGGCTAATGGGAGTCCCATCTGGACCATTTTTTTGACTCGGTGGAGTCCCATCTGGACAACACCTCTTTTCTATACCTAAATTGAAGTAGATGAACACAAATCGATCTCTGTCGACGTCGTCAACTTCTGCTGCTCATCAAGAAACCTTTGGCTCATGGAATAACAAAGTTCAAGAGCAGCCAAAGTGTTAAACAGCTCAGGATCTCCTCATAGCTAAATCCAAACACCTTTTCAGCTCCTCCAAATCCTCGTCAGTTAAAACTCTTTGTCCTTGTCAGAACATCATCTTCTGCTGCCTCTACGTACCCATCAAGAAACACCTGGTTCTTGCATTTGTTGTTCTTTGGTTTCTTGAAAACCCAGTTGGTGGGTTTCCTTCCTCTTCCTCCATTGTGTCAAGTGTGATTTTGTTTCCTTCCCCACCGTTGGTCTATCTAAACTCGAAGTGATTTCGCCATTAAAGAGGGGAGACTCCAAGAAAGGAAAAAATTTCCAAAAGGGGGGGATGCATATTGGTAAACACTGAAGTTATTAAAGCTTGTTGAAAATTCTAGGCTATTTAATTAACCCTTTTTTAAAGAGGTTATTTAATTAATGGGTGCTTTGGCAAAGATAAATCATTTTGTCTTTACTAAAAAATAATTGCATTTGCTTGTGTTGCATCGATTTTTTTGTGGATTATTGATTTGTCATGACGAGAGGAATCTAAAAAATAAAAAATAATTATAATTTTAATAGTTCACTAACGAAAAAAATAATCCAATTTTTTAGGGATTTATGGATTATTTTTATCTTTATTCACAAAAAATTTAGTGTAGAAAAAAAAAAAATCATTCGTACAAAAAATAGTTTTGTGAGCTAGTCCACCCAAAGTTTGCTTTGAACTTAAATAAGACTCCCGGTATTGGAAAGTGGGAGTGATGATTAATCGAGGGCCGCGTAAGATGACTCGGACATTTGATTATAAAAAGGTAAGTTGATGATAAAAACTATAATCGGCAAATCTCTTAGAGTATTATTTTTCGGTTTTTTAGTTAAATGGTAACATAGAAACAATTTGAATTTCGAAAATGTTATAAAGTAACAGACTTGATAACAGGCAAGGACAAGAGAGAAGACTAGCCCAGCTCATACGAATGACGCAAAGACATCATTTGATTGGAAAAACACGGTAGATGGTCTCGTCTTTAATATTTGACGAAGTATGCCTGTGATGAGGGTGAAGTCACCAATCTTCGAGTATCAGGCACGACACGACATATTGAAAAGCCTATCCGTGAGAGATGATTTGGTTGGCTGTTTAGTCACTTGCTAGTTGCTACTACCTCTCATGGTTTGAGAAAAATATTCAGTGCCGCAGCTAAACCACACATTTCGGAGGTCTCCACAATGTTAAGCTCTCAACAAGATCATTATAATTCGCGGGTCCAGGAATTTTGAACAGGATTTCTAATAACCTTAGTTCTAGTGTAGATCTACTAACTAGTTATATATACACAAACTTCATATGTTAGTGTGACTAATGTGATGAAAAAAGTATGAAAAGACATAAGATTTAACAATTGTTCTCATCGAATGTTAATAGTTTTAGCAAAGAAAGATTAAATGGGGACATAAATTCACCAGTATTTCCTTGGGAAATTTTTGGCAAATAGGTTTTGTGGTGGGAAGATTCTGACGAAGAGTCTCCACTTCCTAATGTTGCACTCGAACCTTCTACCAATTGATCATGTACCAAAGAGCACAGATTAATGTCACTTGAGCCTCTTGC
Organism: Vaccinium vitis-idaea; assembly: GCA_963854785.1. Classification (NCBI taxonomy): domain Eukaryota; kingdom Viridiplantae; phylum Streptophyta; class Magnoliopsida; order Ericales; family Ericaceae; genus Vaccinium; species Vaccinium vitis-idaea. The sequence continues at coordinate 9,821,763 of OY978217.1, forward strand.
CCAAGGACACTCCTACGGTCAAGTTAGTAGAGAGAGAGGGGAGTACAATAGAGTCGATATGAGATTGTGTGTACCTCTAGCGTTTATCGATCCCTTGATATTTATAGATATCTCTGTGCTTGCCCTCCAAGTCATGTGACGTCTCCTATGACGTGCTCGGTCACGTGACACGGCCAATAGTGGTACGCCACGTGGTCATCTAGAGCCTTCTAGAAGCCTCTTTCCCAATGCCAGGTGGACCACGGCACGTGCCCCTTGTAACCGCTTTCTGACCCGTTTGGGCTAGCTCATGGGTCGGGCTATAATGCCCGCCCGGATATCCCCTAGCCCGGGTCATGCTCTCCTTGACTGTCGGTACCATAAGCCTTCGGCATCTCTTGTGTTGATGCCTCATGGAACTATATCCTTACGGCCATATAATCCTTCAGCACATCGTGGGGCTATTGCCTCTTGGAACCGTGGGTTCTACATTCGGCCCCCATAATAGCCCCTCGACTTTCCGTCTACCAAGTCGGGGAGTTGAACCCTAGTTGGGCCGAACATATTTACAACCGAATCCGTCGCTGTTGGACTATTCGTGTTTATCCGTTTCTCCAATTGTCGCGTTTTCAACGGAGGAGACACGATGTGACGCTTCGCTGATAGACCCACATGGGTCCCTACATCTTTCTGCCACGTGTTGAAGCCCCATTTGTCCGTACTCTGCCATTTTGAATTCAGGTGGTGTTGCATCATTTGGCGCGCGCCCTTTCACATCCTTTTAGTCCCCTATAAATAGGGTTGAAAACGGAAAGAAGACACTTTCGTTTCTTTTGAGTTCCTCCCGAGACTTTCATTCGTTCATCACGCTGCTCAAATCATTGATTCCTCTCAGAAAACGCGAAAAGCACGCTCCCTTCAATTCCTCTCAGAAAACTCAAAAAGCTCCCAAGCATGGGTGAGCAGGTGAATTTCTGACGAAGAGCATCAATTTCTAATAACCTTAGTTCTAGTGTAGATCTACTAACTAGTTATATATACACAAACTTCATATGCCAGCTGCACACCCAAGCATGGGTGAGCAGCCACCACTGCCCTTGTCCTTCAGACACCAACAAAAATTTTCTTATCTGGCAGAGCATCGATCCTTAGGTAACAAAGACGAGGGTTCTTTTTGGATCTGGGAAATTATACTTTCCATTCATGAAAACCATCGAGTACTTAAGGAATTGCATTCAAACTATTGTCAAGACAGGTTGATAAACAGATGCTCCCTTTGTCTCAATTAGTTTTTATATCTAATATGGATCTTATTTGGTACGTAGATCTCAATTAGTTTTGTTAAACAAAACTTTTGAAATCATAAAAACCTTATATATATAGAAGTAGGGAGAATGGCATCATATTCCTAAGCGAAGCTAAAAACAATCTTGTGCCAGTCTAAAACCCAATATATCCCTCGATTGACAAGAAGCCAACCAGGGAAAACACCCATTGGGACAAAGTCCATTTCACCCATTGGGAAGAAGCCCAAAACACATAATGGGCCAGACCCAAAAACATGGGCCAAGCCCAACCAAAGAGACCCAAAACAAAAAACCCGGATCAAAACAACCACCCCCGCCTCAACGAGCCACCAGAGATCAACAAGCATCACCACCACTGCCACTGGAAAACCATCACCAACAACAGACACCACCGATGCCACCACCGTCACTGGAAGCCATAGGAGACAGATCTAATCGCCGGACTCCACCTTGCCATTAAGCCATGACTGATAACCCCCAAGACAAGGAATCGGCGTGAAACCGGCGAAAACAACCACCACCACGCATCGACTGATGCCCACATCCAACCGCCACCAAACCTCCCGCGAAAAAGGCCGCGATGGAGGAGAGGAAAACAACTAGAACGACGGGATCAGATTGACAACGGATATGGCCACACGATGACGAGCCCAAAGGAGGACGAATATCGTGGTGAAGTGAGGAGATGAGCCGCGAGCGATCAGGGTCGTGGCAAAGGAAACCAACCCCCGTCACACACCGACAACCACCACTGTCAAAACGAGCCAAAGCCACCAAAGACCCCACGCCAGACGAACCAGAGCCACCAACATGCTGGACGAAGCAGATTGTGAAATACTCTCTTCGTTCCAAAATGAATGTTCAAAATTACTATTCATACTGCTAAAAAAATCATCTATATATTGCAATCAATAATACTTTTTTGGATTTTAAAAACTTTGTTTACTAGAATTAAGAAAAATCTATTGCATAAATAATTCATTATAGCTTAAAAAATATACTAGTAAATGATTTTCGAGATGTGTAATAGTGTTTTGGGATGTCTATTTAGAGACAGAAGAACGTAGATAAATATCTAAGTGACATGACTACCTAAAAGAGACTAGTACAAAGGAGAATTTTCTTTTCAATATTGACAGAGCTTCATGCTCTTAACTCATACAGTAAAAAACTATGTTAGGACTTAGGAAATCACTGCAGATTTTTTCAAATGATAAGTTTTCAAGTTTGGGGACGTTCACAAGTGTGCTACTTTTTTCATTATGCTATGATTTAAGCACACAAACTACTAGGTAGCAATCTAGATTATAATTGGTTGTTTTAACAATTAATGTGAAGTATATGGAAAATGATAAACCACTGTCACACAAGTTGATATTGATGTGAAACAGAGGCAAATCCATGCCTTAACAAGCAAGGTAAAAAATCAAGCAAATCAGTTTAGATAGACTCACTAGAAGTGGAAGCCTCAGCGAAATCTTTGGCTGCAGTCACCACTGAGGTAGTGAGAAGAACAGTGGCCAGAAGAAGGCCAAGGAAAATAATTGTTTTTGAACCCATTTCTCTCTTCAGTTGATGGAATGAAATTGCAGTTCAATTTTGATGTTCATTTATAGGCTCAGGAGATAATATTTCAGTGGCTGTGATAACACATTGAAAAATGTTCACATTAAAGAGAGTGACATAACACATGGGAGGGCATTGGGGAAGCCTAGAGATATCACTAAAAATTAAATCTGAGGGGCCAACTTACGGACTTGGTAACATGCAAAGACAAGCGACAAGACTTGTCCAAGCGAAAAGACTTGCCTGGTTTTTCTATCTTTTTGGCTGTTTAGTAGGAGAGATTCTTAATTTCGTGGTCTTGGGTTTTGCTTTATTAGGTGGTTCTAGTTTTCTGGTTGGTGTTTTGTCTTCTTAGTTTTACGGGTTTGGCGTGGTGTTTCTTTGCCGGTGTATCCTCATCCCTTTAATCTTTCTATTCTTCAAGGATAAATAAAATAAAAATATCTTAGCAAAAAAAAATAAATAAATAAAATGATGCGCTTGAAATACAAAGACATCATTTTATTGGAAGAATACGAATAGACGATCGCCTTTTCTTATTGCATAACGATGCGATGACGAAGGCGACTGGAGTCACGTCAATATACGATTATCAGACACAACACATTGAAAAGTATTTTAGTGGCTGTGAGAAACGATTAGGTTGTCTGTTTAGTAATTTTTTTTCTCAGCAAAAGGAAAATTTATTAATCATTGAAAACAAATTACAACGAGTAAACGGGCCCAAGGCATAAAGAACATCCCACGATCGAGGTGTAGACATCCCAACTAGATTGGCAGCCCCAAGCCTCAACAATCACGCGCGAAATGGGTCCCCAACATATATTAAGAGACCTCTCATTCCATCCCCAAGCAATGTGGGACTATAATACTTAACATTTCCCTCACGTGCAGCCGCATTTAAGGTCTGTCAAGTGTATAGTCTCTTTGTGGGTCTATCATTGTACAGCCTTATTGCTGGTCTGTTATTGTGGGGCGTGAATTATAATTTTTATTTTTTAATTTGGGCAGAATGAGCTCCACTCTGATACCGTATGGAAACATTATATCTACTCAAAATCAATTGGCGATGAGTGGAGAGATCCCCAACATTTATTAAGTGATCATGCATTCCATCCCCAAGCAATGTTGGACTATCATACTTAACATCCCCACTCGTACTACCACATTTGATGTTTGTCACGTGTATAGCCTCTTTTTGGGTCTATCAACGTGCAACATTTTTGCTGGTCTGTCATTGTGGGATGTGAATTGTAATTTTTTTTAAATGAGGGGTAGAATGAGCCTCGCTTTATATCTACTCAAAACTAGTTACTGATAAATTGAGAGATTCCAACATATATTAAGTGATCATCAATTTCATCCTCAAGCATTGTGAAACTCTAATACTTAACAATGTGCATGTACTAAGATCATCTTTTTGAACATATTAACTAAAAATATTTTGCACAAACCACATCTCATGAAATTGAAGAGACAAGGAAGAAAGTTCTACACAAGAGTGGAAAAAATTATATGAACTCACTGAAGCAAAAGATTGGGTTGAAAGCTGAAAGCCTGAAACTCGATGATGAGAAGGCAAGTGAGGTGGCTTGCATTGATTGGTCAGTGTTAAATGGCACAGACCAATCAATATAACCCAATTATTACATTGAAAAAATATATATATCATCAAATTATGTAGCCCTGCCCCTCCTTCACAAATATAGCCCGTCCCCCTTATGTAATAATCCTAGCTCGGTGCCCGTGACGACAACACATTCTAGAGAGTGACATAACCATGATTGTGGGGGCATTATTAACCAAGAAAGACGCAAGGGGCAGACCGAAAATTCCACAACACATTATAGAGAGTGACATAACCGTGATTGTGGGGGCATTATTATTTATTAACCAAGAAAGACGCAAGGGGCAGACCGAAAAGTCCACAACACATTATAGAGAGTGACATAACCATGATTGTGGTGGCATTATTAACCAAGAATTAAAGACGCAAGGGGCAGACTGAAATTCCATATTAAGACAAATTAAAGGGCTTAAAATAGGATAGCACAAGCACCAAAAACCTTTAAGGTACAAATTACAATCAGGTTGTTTCATGTTTGCCGAACAAATTTTCAAATGGGGAAATATTGTTGGATTTTTTAGAAGGCATTCGATTAATTCGAAGATGGCCATTTCAAATGCAAATGGCCTATATTTTGAGGAGAAAAATTTGCATGCCGAACGGCGAACGGGTACCGCCACGTGGTACCTGTTGACACATCCAAGCCGTCCAAATAAGTTCTTGGACGGTCCAGATTTAAGGGTGTCATTTTTTCAAATTTTGGGCCAAATTACCGCAACAAATCTCGTTCCAAATCATGTTTGGAAGACTCGGATGCAGCGACAGCTACCACATGGCGGTACCCTATCCGCATGCAAGTTTTTCTCATTTTTGAGGGGCAAAAGCATTAGCCAATAGTGCTACGTGTATGAGGGCATATCAACTGATGGATAATGCATGCCACACTAAAAAAAGAAAAACCGAGCTCGCGATATTCGCAACCCAATTTGTTTGGATGGATTTTATTTGGCAACAGAATTTTTGTTCCACCATTTTTGGAAATTCTGAAAAATTGTATAGAAATAGATTTGTGTGAAAAGGAGAAATTCCACATACATTGGAAATGGAAAATGCTATGGTAAAGTATCCATTTGCCCCTTGAACTATTAGATTTTTTTTTTTTTTAACTTCATTCTTAAATTAACAGTTGAACATGCATGACCCTTGAACTATATATCAATTCGTTACCTAATCAAGCCAATCCATGACAAAAATTAAATCCATGTCCCTCTATAAAATGACTCAATTTCCAATAACAAACCTTAACTCCCACTAGTAAAGTAGTTTCTAATTATTTATAGAAGGATAAATTTTTAAAATTGACAAATTTTTTAGTCGACTCTTAAAAACTGGACTAATAATTTGGGACATCAATCGAGAACCAATATTGTGGGATAGAGTGGCATTAAATTTGAAAACCACAACTAACAGACTAGGTAACAGGCAATTAGGACAAGCGAGAAGACTAGCCCAACTGATACGAATGACGCAAAGACATCATTAATTTGATTGGAAAAACGTGAGTCACCAATCTTGGCGTATCGGGCACGACATATTGAAAAGCACTGACGTGAGAGACACGATGTGGTTGGCTGTTTAGTCACTTGCTACTACTTGTCATGGTTTGAGAAAAATATTCAGTGCCTCAGCTGCAATATTTCCTGTAGTCTCCACAATGTTATAAGCACTCAAGAAGACCACCATAATCCGCGGCTCCGGAAATTTCGGACATCTTTTAGAATAATTGTATTAGTGTGACTAAAGATGACAATCTCGACCGAACCGATAAGTACCCGAACTATAACCATTTTTTCCCCTGAACCATAACCGAAATATTCCCCGTGGGTACGGATATTGTTTGAGATGTGAGATAACCAAACGGGTTCAGTTCGGTTCTGGTTTGAGCTGATAACCGAACCATTCCCCGAACCGAACTGAACAGGATATGTGTAACTACAAAATTACCCTTCATATGTAGAAGTTTAGCTTAGCTTGTATATAGCTTCATTGCATTGAATTTCTACTTAAATGTATATTAGTTTTGCATTTAAAATATCTAGATGCATATCAGCATACCTTTTTAATTGACGGCAGTTTAACTGATTTCCATATTTGAATTTCATTCATAATTATTTCATTAATATTTAAAGACATAAGATTTAATAATTGCTCTCAACGAATGTTAATATTTTTTAGCGAAGAAAGATTAAACGGGGACATAAATTCACCAGTATTTTCCTTGGGAAAATCATGCCCAATAAGTTTGCATAAATCGTTTTAGGCACATGCTCTTTTTTTTGGAAATATAGAGTCGATTATAATTCAAAGAGAATTCATAGCATGATAACGATACTCGTAGATCTTTTTCAAGTTATAATTGGTATTTGGAGTGGGCTACAAGCCCCCCAGATCCGAGTGTGTACATTGTTTAGGACTTGTGTATTAAGTGTTCAATTATGTATTACAGCCTTAATTTATTGCAAAAAAATTACTAAGAGAAGAAGTTATGGACACCGACAATTTGCATGGGTCATGAGCAGCAACCACTGCTCTCTTATCCTTCAAACTCCGACAATTTTTACCTCTCTCGCAGCATCCTTGGCTCACAAATATATGGTTTTCCTCACCAAAATAATAGGCGATGAAATAATCGGTCGCCCACCTTCATCACCTAACGTTTCACGCCAAAGACCTTGACGATGAAAAGTCTAATTCGTCGCCAATATTTAATAAAAGGAGATGAATCTTTTTCTTCTTGCAAATTTAGCCTTTTGGCAAGTAAAATTATATCGTCGCCAAATGTAAAATTTTTGCGACAAAATTGATTTCGCTGCTGCCAAAAGCGACCAAATTAAAAAAGGAATTACACGTTTCTTCTTTTTTTTTTGATCGGCGAAAGAAACTTTATTAATCTTTGAAAACACATTACAAAGATTAAAGGGAGCCAAAGAAAACGGCATCACAACGGCAAACGAGCATCCTAACAAGGTTGGCACCCTCGCAACAGACAAACATCTGCCTCTAAGGACCCAAAAGGGAAAGATAACAAAGGATTGGCAAGGTGCCAATCCAACCAGATACATGAGGGAACAAAAAATACAACAAGCATAATCAAGGACAAAATAAATTCCTCAGCTACCCAGAATATGACACATAGATCTCCAAAAGCCTCAAACACCTCAGACGACACCTTTGAACTCCAGTAGCAGCTCAACCTGAGAAAACGTCAGCAGAAATAGAGCCAAAAATCTGCAGAAACATTCTTTGGTCTAACCAGGAACATGATCTGCACTAGATGAATCACCACCACTCTGGTAAAAAAAAGCTAACCCAGCCTCAAATTAGCAATGGAGGTTCATACCAAGAAACAACCCACACTAACAGAACCATATACGTGATCATACTCCTTTAAACATCCCAATGAATATAAATCCAGCAGAAACACCAGCAGCCCTACTATATGCAGCCAATTTCCATAGAACACATTCCAACAGACATGAACACTCACACATAATATGAATCCAAAAGCTGATATACCTTGCAGAACCATAAGAACAAACAAAAGCCCACAAGAACCCCAAGCACAAGATCACATACACAATGAATACCAATACAGAAACTTAGAAATTTAGACTTCTGATACCTTCCAAAGACCTTTTGAAATCTTCCACCGAGTACTCTTTGATATTGTATTTTGCTTTTATCCAGATGGCCATCCTAGATTTCACCAAATCCATGCATTGGAATTCATCCCAAGGTTTGTTGTTGAAAACTATCTCATTTCTCCCAGTCCAAATGGACCACATAACTGCGAAAAAACATGCAATCCAGCAGCTTTTCTCAAACTTCTTGAATTTCTGAGAATTCCAGAAACACCATAGGTTTTCCAGATTTGAAGGACAGACCCATTCCATGACCCACCATTTCATAACGCCTGACCAAATCTGCCAAGCAAACTCACAATGTAAAAACAAATGGTTAGAAGTCTCAGCTGTAACAGAGCACAATGTGCAGCTATCAAGGTCTTGGGCTATAATTCCCCTCCTTACTAAAATAGATTTTGTTGCGATGCCATTTTGAATGGCCAACCAAGAGAATAACTCAACCTTAGGAGGACAAATATTTTTTCATAATGAGTTCAACATCTTGTTTTCTGAAAAGAGATGATCTTCCCAGTTGGAGTAAACAGATTTGACAGAGAATTTACAATCTTTGCTCCATTTCCATTGTAGGCAGTCAGGGTTGGAGTCATGGAGTTGAACAGACTCCAAGAGGTCATTTAGCATGGTCAGCTCTTGCATCTCCCACTCTCTTAGAGGTCTTCTGAATTGCAAATTATCCAAAGTCTGAGCAATCATAGCTTCTTTCTGCAAGCAAATTTTGTACAACCTAGGGAATTGATCCTTCAAAGGTATTTCTCCTATCCAAGCTTGCTCCCAAAACTTAGTATTAGTGCCATCATTCACTTTAATGTTGAAACCACTTATAATGACTTCATCCATGTTTGATCCCGACTGACCAATGGAAAAGATATCTTTCCAAACACAGGAAACTCTGCCTCTAGAAGGTAACTTTGGGAACCATTCATCATCTTTTAATCCATATTTCTTAGAGATCACCTTAAGCCAAAGAGAATCCTTTTCCTTACTAAATCTCCACCACCATTTGGCCAACAAAGCCGTATTATGTTCCATAAGCCTTTTAATACCCAAGCCACCAGACTTCCTACTCTTTGTGATTTTCTCCCAACTTAACAGATGCATTTTCTTTCTCTCTTCAGAATCACCCCACAGGAATTTTCTCTGTATCATCTCTATGGTTTTAGCCACAGCCACTGGAATTTTAAATAAGGACATATAGTAGATTGGTAAGTTGCTAAGAGTAGATTTGATGAGAGTGATTCTTCCACTCATAGCAATGTGTTTACTCTTCCAAGGTTTAAGCTTCTTCCTAACCCTGTCCATCACAGGTTGCCATGTTTGAATTCTTCTAGGGTTAGCCCCTAAAGGTAAGCCAAGGTATCTCATTGGGAGCTCACCCATCTTACACCCCACTATGTTTGCCATATCTTGAACCACAATATTATCCAAACCAACACCACAAATCATGCTTTTTTCAAAGTTCACTTTCAGACCTGACATATTTTGAAACCATCTCAAAATCTTCTTGATGTTCACCAGGTCTTCCACATTATTATTACAGAAGAAAATGGTATCATCAGCAAATTGGAGGTGAGAGACAATAATTCCATTTGCTCCCACTTTCAGCCCTTCGATTGAACCATCTTCTAAGGCTCTTTCCATGATAATATTCAGGGCTTCTACCACCACATTGAATAGAAAAGGTGAGATTGGACCACCTTGTCTGAGACCTTTTTGGGGAATCACTTCATCAGTTGCAGAACCATTGACAAGTATAGACAGAGAGGTAGAAGAGATACAAGCTAGCTTTAATCCATGAACACCATCTATCTCCGCACCCAATTTTGCTCAACATATTCAGTAAGAAGTTCCAGTTCACACAATCATATGCTTTTTCAAAATCAATTTTTAAGATTACACCTCCGTTGCTACTATACTTCCAGTAGTCAATTATTTCATTAGCAATTAACACTCCATCCAGAATTTGTTTCCCCCCAACAAAAGCAGCTTGAGACTCCCCAATAATTGAAGGCATAATCAGTTTAAATCTATTAGCTAACACCTTAGCTAGAATCTTGTATATGCAGTTAACCATACTAATAGGTCTGTACTCACTAAAAGTTGAAGCACCTTCAATCTTAGGAATAAGAGAGACAAAAGTACAGTTAATACGTTTAGCCATGGCAGCAGTGGAATGGAATTCTGCAAAGAAAGCATACACATCTTCTTGAATGAACTTCCATGCTTTCTTGATAAATGAGAAGTTGAAGCCATCATGACCTGGAGATTTAAGACTATGACAGTCTTTCATTGCAGCCACAATTTCCTCTTTATCAAATAACTTTTCCAACAAAGCAGCCTGATTTGCTGAAATCTTTCTTTTGAAATCACCACCAAGTAGTGATCTTGAGGGTTGATCTTCCTTAAAGCACTTTTCAAAATAGTTGACTGCTGCTTCCTTGATTTGAACAGGGTCTACAAGAGTAGTTTCATCCACTGTAATAGAACCAATAAGATTCTTCCGAAATCAGTTATTTGCTATGATTTGGAAGAACCTAGTATTTCTATCACCAAGTTTCAGCCAGTTGATACGAGATTTTTGCCTCCAAAAACTTTCAGCCAACCTGGACTGCTTGAAAAACTCAGCTCTAAGTGACTTTCTCAGCTCTAACTCTTCTGCATTCAGCTGTCTTGATTCATTAAGGATATCCAGTTGGTGAAGTCTATCTTTGATCTGCTGGATTTTGACATTAACATTCCCAAATTCTTGCTTGTTCCAAATCTTCAGCCTGTTCTTCACTTTTTTTAGCTTTTTAACAATTTGGCAAGCTGTCAATCCTCTGGTTTGTGTGTTTTTCCATACTTCCTCAACAATCTTCATGCATTTGGGGTCAGTCAACCAGATGTCCAAAAATCTGAATGGTTTGGGGCCCCAGTCCCTATTGTCATCAGAGATCAGGATAGGACAGTGGTCTGAAGTTGGCCTTGGTAGACCCCATTGGACAACTTTAAACTTATCTAGCCACTCTTCAGAGATTAGAAATCGATCTAGCCTGCTTTGGATTGCCTCAACTTGAAATTTGACCATGTATACCTTCTCCCCATCATTGGTAAATCCTTTAATTCAGCATTATCAATGAACTCCTGGAAATCCCTCATACTTCTCTCAATTCTTGTACATCCAACTCTTTCACCAATAACTTTAATTTCGTTGAAGTCCCCTCCCCCACACCAAGGAACTGGATATGCTGACCTAATTTGCAGAAGTTCATCCCATAGTAGTTTTCTACTACTACTTTCATTAGGAGCATACACATTAACAATGGCACAGTCAAAACCAGATAGGACACCAACAATGAAAATAAAGTTCTTGTGAATTATTCTTTGATTTTCTTTGAATACCCCGTGATTCCACATTGTTAAAATCCCACCAGATAAGCCATCCGCCTCAGATTCCGCGAACTTCAGTTCTGTTATGTTCCATAATCTCCTGATAACTGTTTCATCCAACTTTGTTGACTTAGTTTCTTGCACCAAAATAATGTCCACACCTTTCTCCTTGATTAACTTAGCTAAAAATGTCTTTTTTGCCCCACTGCACAGTCCCCTTATATTCCAAGATATGATCTTCATGCTCAAGGGGAAGGAACTGTCAAAGTTAGTTTAAATTAGGTGCAAAGAAGTTTCTCTGCTGGACTGAGTGTTTCTCTAATTCAATCAGTTTTTCCATAGCATTGATATCTTTTTCCCCAAACTCCACACCCCATTTTGTCCCAGCTTCAATTGTTGACCTCAATTCTTCTGCTATTCTGTTTCTGATTTGAGTATTAATCCCCTCCTGCTCATGAGGTGAGTCTCTGAGAGACTGGCTTCTTCTAATCTTCCTAACCTGAGCTGGACGTAACTCTACTAGAAGATTTATACCCTGCAATTGGGAGGCACGAATACCATTCTCTTCTCCAATGATAACTGGTTGATTCACTAACTGTTCTTCTTCAACAGTATCTCTGCTCTCATCATCAATACTCTCTTGGTCGTCTTCATTTTGACTTAAAAGCATCTGTTGATTATCCATCCCAACAGAATTAGGGACCCAAGAATCAAGGTCCTGTATTGATGCTGAACTGTCCACATTATTAACCTCAGCATTTTCCAAGGTAGTTATGCGAGCATAATCCACCTTAGTTGGTTGGGAGGTCTAAACTGGCTCTATTGGCTTATTTAATGCTTTAGCATAGGTATAGGTTTCATTAAATATGGCGTTTGAATTCATACCTTTTGCTATCTGACCTTCCATCTCTAGTGAATCTTCCACCATTTCGTTCTTGCCATTTGTCTTCATTTCTGGTGGATCTGTCTCTCTATCTGTATTGCCATCTGTCACGAAATTTTCCAGGTGGTTATTTTTCACACTTTCCATGTCATTACAGGATTGGGCTTTCAGATCCACATAATCTTCCATCTTGTCACTCGAATCCACCTCATCATCTTCATCAATCTTCTTCGAATCAGCTACTGAAAACAGTAGATTAGGAGTTATACTTTTGAAGGTCTCTTCCTCCTCTATCTTGATTGTGAAAATTCTTCCATTAACTTCCAATTGAATTTGGCTTTTGATCTTGTTTTCTTCCGTTGTGGCAATTAACTTGTTTTCTTCCGTTGTGGCAATTAACATTCTACCCTTCTCATAAGACACTTCTCTTAGCGTATCTTCATCCACGCTCATAAAGAAGCCCCAAATACTTCCAATAGTTTTGAAAGTAGATACATTCCAAGCATTCAATGGCATACCATAACAGCCCAACCAGACAAACCTTTCCATTTGAGCTGGTTCATTATTCCATGGTTTTAGTTCCTCAAACCAATATTCTAGCCATTTTTCTTTGATCACTTCGTCTCTCACTTTGTCATTTGGAAAGATAATGATCAGAAATCTACCCCCCATAGATTTAATTTGGATACTGTCAACCTTTTTCCTGCCAAAGACCTCAATTAGACTTTGAATAGAAACTAACCTTCTCAATTTCGCCACTGCACTTCTTAACAGCCAGCCATTCCCAAATGGTTGAATTTTGATGCTTTTAGTACCCAAATCTATCTTTTGATTTCCAAAGCCATTGTTTCTTGCCTCTCCCTGTTTGCTAGTCTGTACTAAGCCTTTTCTTCTCCAGATTTCTTTTCCTCTATTCTCCACACCCCCCAGATTTCGATTAGACTCCGGAAATTTCGCGTACATTCCATTCTCCTTTTGTCTTAATTCCAGGGATGTTTCTCTGGATTTCTCTGTTATGGCTATTCTGAAAATGGGTCTGTTTGTCTTGATTCTTCAAAAATCTTGCATATCTGACTGCTAAGAGATGGTCCCACCGCCATGTTTTATCAATCTTAGCAATGGCTAAAGAAGCCTCCTCCAATCTGTGAAATCTAACAAAAGCAAATCTTCTTCCTGAGATCTTGCTCTTTTTGAATGGGATAAATATATCTTTAACTTTACCAAACTTTGAGAACAAATTATAAACCCAGATTTTTCAAATCTGGATTGGAAGGTTATCCACAAAGATTGTTGGAACCTCTAGAGATGAAAACATCTTCCTCTTGCCTCGATCAATTAACCCTCTATTCTTATTGAAATCTCCACCGAGAGTCCACCAAGAATGGTAAAGCGAAGGAAAACTCACCGACGAAACGAGCGATGGGACGCCCAGGTAACCATTGCCCTAGATCTTATCCACAGGCTTTTACCATTGCCGGTGATGGAGGTCAATCTAGAGTTCCGGCACCCTTAATCCCCTAACAGCTCAGTTTACAAGATTTTGCTTTGGCATGCATATCCACTCTATTCTCCAAAAAAGTTCGTGCATTTACGTTTCTTCTTGCTACCACTTGAACTCGCAACCTTCGATTTTGATACCTAAACTACTACTCCACCACTTAACGTTCCAATGATAACATTGTAAAATTTGTAACCTACAGGAGGGTGAGCCTATACAGCTTTAAATCGTTTTTTGTAAAAAAATTCTGCTACTAGGATTCTACACTTAAGTTTGAAACACGAGTGAGTCGGTTGTGTGTAAGCTTATCTGCTCCTCAGTCCTTCACTCCTCCCTTGTGTGCAAAAAAGCGGAGGAATAAAAATCATGCATAGTGATCTTCAAGTACGTAGAAATGATAACAAAACTTTAAAATCAGTCTTGCCACTTTTTTTTCTTTTTTTCCAAATCTTTCATTCGGTAAATAGAAATTTTTGGAAATTGAGGTAGAAAATTATTCCTTGCTAAATGTTTTTCTTTTTTCAAAAATTAACTTCATTGTGGATACTATGAGTGTCCTATGAGTACTAATATCTTGAATACTAATATGTAAGGGACCACAATTACCTATTTATTTTAAAGATCAATACCGTTAAAGGGGAGATGAACAGGCGATTAAACGAGAGAGCATTAAGGGGAGATGAACAGGCGATTTGGATTGGAGCGGAGATTCAACTCCTTTGATGATTCGTCTTTCACCCTGTTCATGGATGATCTTCCTTATGATGTAGGCCCTAAGTGGTTCAGTAGTTTCTTCTCAAACTTTAGTTTAGTCAATAGATCTTTCATCCCTAACAAGGTGAGCAAGAGATCCGGATGTAGATTTGGTTTCGTCTCATTTGGGAACAGAGAAGAGGCAGATTTGGCGATTGCGAAGTCTAATGGAATTTGGATCGACAATAAAAGACTCTTGTTAAGAAGGCTAGTTTCTCTTTAAACCCTAACCCTCATATAACCCAGAACCCCAATCCTCAATCTCTCCAATCGAAACCTTTCATCCATTCAAAACGCTCTTTCTTCAACCTCCAACCTTCCAAACCTCATTTCTTCTCCAATCCCCAACCCCAATATACCTCCAAAACCAAGTCATATGCAGAGATTCTCAATACTTCTACTGAGAAGAGTATCACAATCAAAGTTCAACCCATTGCATCTTCTTGGCTGTCAAACTGCTTTGTGGTCAAACTAAAAAACCCTTGTACGCCTGAGATGATTGTGAAAGCTCTCCAGATGGCAGGTATTTCTAATATTGAAGTTAAATCCATGGGAGGCCTTTATATGCTTCTTATTTTCATATCTAAAGATGAAAGAAACAATGCCCTCTCTAATCCCACTCTCAAAGATTGGTTTGCGTATTTCAAGCCGTGGAATGGAGAACCTGCTAGTCTTTCAAGGTTTGTATAGCTGAAATGTATAGGTGTTCCTATTCAAACATGGAATACTTCTGCCTTTAGACGTATTGGTGAATCCTGGGGTGATTTCATCAACTTAGATGAAGAAACAATGAAAGAACTTTCTTATGACATTGGTAGGATGCTTATTACCACGGAATATGAACGCTCTATTGACGAGTGGATTAACATTCTTGTCAATGGAAGAAATTACAGGGTTAGAGTTTGGGAAAAACCATGTGATGATCCGTTTGCGGTTATTTTTAAAACTCAGGTCAACACTGGGGTACAAACTGGGGCCTCAATTGATTCAATGATTAACTCTCGGGATAAAAACAACATTAGTTATGGAGCTGATTTGGAAGGTGTCAAGGATCTTCATACAGCAAAGCATGTTGAGCTGGATGCCCATTCCGAAACAGTAAAGGGTGGTTAAATTGATCGGTCTCTAAGCATACCAATGCAAGATGGCACCCTGCCCCTAGCGCTAGCAATGGCTGAAACCATTCACAAGGAGGATTCAAATTTTTCCCATGATTTGGAATCCTTTGTTGAGGATTCTGAAGGCCTAATCATGAAAGCTTATAGTACCAAGAAGGTGAACCAGGAGTATTCGTACAAGAATATTGGTAGGAAAACTTTATGCTTAGATGGGCCAATAGTCATTGGATCAGGTAATAGCATCCGGGCATCCCAACTCTCAAGTATCAATTTACAAGTGAATTTGAATCCTAAGGAAGCAAGGAATGCCTTAAGAAAGAGAATTTGTGAAAGCTCCTTGAGTTATGAAGCTAGTGAGTTTGTTGAAAATACTCTAAATTTCTCAGCGAACTTCATGCTACTACCAAGGTAGGCGTAACATTGGGGATTGATTTTGCAAACAAGGATGTCTTGAATATAGAAAAGATGGTACTTTTGGAAAACAGATTTGCTCCCCTTCAAAAGAGCACCCCTCATTGATAAATTTTAATGATAATTTGTAAAGTCAGTAATATAAATTTTTGGGGTTGCTGCTTCTTTGGATTTTTTGGGATTTATGTGGACTATCTATGGGTATCTCATGATTTTTTTGGGTGTTTGGATGGCTTTAGGAAGGTGAGGATTTAATTGTATCAGATGAATTTCCATTCTCTGTGCCACGGAACGTTTGGGTTTTGTATAGTTTTTGCTAATTTGATCAAAGATTAGTCTCTTTGATGCTACTATGCTGGATGTTTGGCTAAAGTTGATGATCTGCTATTGTGCTGGTTTATTTTCCGTGGTTCAAAGTGCTGCGATTCGCCGATGCACATTTTTGCTGCTATCGAGTTTTGATTTTGGAAGTCATGGTTGGGATTTTGTCTTGGTGCCCATTTTTAGTCTCCAATGCAGATGAATCTGGGATTATCCTTCTCCTTGCTCATCTGGTGGATTTAGAGTGATGATTCATTCTATTTAAATGCTGTTGATGCTCCTTATGATACGGTTGCTGTTCCGGGCCTTATGGAAGTTGGTTTCTGCTGTTTTCCTAGGCTGCTATGGAAGGAAAGTCCTTTATGCTTACTTATTTGGGAGCTGTTTTTGTTGTATTGCCCTGTTCCCTTTTGGGGTAATCTGGTTTTTCTGTTTTTTTTCTTGTCCCTTTGCTTTACTTCTAGTCTCTCGCTAGTTGTTTTGCCTTGCCTTATCCTTGCTTTGTGCTTGGTTTGGCTTATCTCGATGTACTCTTTGTCGAATGTTAATAAAAATTTTGTTGCCGATAAAAAATAAATAAGTAAATAAAATACCGTTAATTTCATGTGTTTATTGATGAAATTAGTCACACAAATTTTTGGCTTCCTCAAGTTCTGAAAGCCCCTTCATTGGGATGCTAATCCATTAATAAAATGACATTTTCTGTCCAATCAAATGTTTAATGATATGCGATTAATTTTATTCTGGTACAAAATAATATAATCCATATTACCTAAAAGATAGGTGGTTCTGATAGCAAAAAAAGAAGTCAGGTGGAGCTCGGGTGGTGCACTATAAGAATTTAATGCGTAATAATGCATTAATGTCCTTCCGATCATGTGGTTATCGATATCCGATGATTTTCAATTTTAGAGAAAACGATGGAATAAATAAAACATGAATTCTTAACAATTAAGATCTACCATTATAAAAATAGATTCGGTAATGCCTTTAAGAATGTAAATGTTCAACTTACTTCATAATAAACTAAGTCTCATGTTGTAGTTGAATGTACAGTAGCCACACGACCGTGACACAGTCATGACGATCCCCATCATTGATTTCATTGTGCTTAGTGATTAAATCATTCATGTAAACTTTTGGCTTGATCGGGTTTAGAAATTCCCTTTATCGAGACGCAAATTCATTAAAAAAATACTCCCTCCTTTCCAAAATAAGTGTCTCATGCTCTCTCTCTTACCATTTTGCAAAAAAAATAAAATTAAGTACTTTCGTGTATCGTGTTTCGTTTTTTATTTTTTTTGCACAGGAGTGAAAAAGTTTGAAAAACGATATGCAGAAGTACTTAATTTTTTGATTTGAAAAATTGCACGACTTTCGTAGTGGGCACTTATTTTGGAACGGAGGGAGTAATATTTTATGTCTGATCAAGTGTTTACCACATGACTGGGTACAATCTTGATGATCGAGATCATTGATTTCGTAATGCTTATTCATAAAATCATTCACGAAAAGTTTTGGCTCGATCGGGTTTATAAATCCCTTTCATCAAGACACAAATTCATTAGGAGAATAATATTTTATTTCTGATCAAGTGTTAGCCACATGACCGGGACACAATCATGATGATCAAGATGTAAATTTATTAGAAAATGGTATTTTCTGTTATAAAATGTCTAACGACTATGTGATTAACTTAATTCCTGGTATGAATATAAATAATATGATCCATGTTTTGAAAAACCCATAGAAATTCCGTAAAATGTAATATTAGTAAGAAAAAGTTAAAAAAAAATTTAAATAAAGTTTGAAAACTAAGATAATGGCATTTATGGGTAGGAAACATTGGTTTAAGATAATGACATTTAGAATTTTTGAAAAAAATAACAAAATCTTTTGTAGCTATATGTAATACTTTATTGTGACAAAATATTTCATAGCCTTGTGTTTTTAATTAAATATTAATGCTACAAAATTTATAGTGGAAAATATATTGTGTAGTAAGATTCAATTTTTGTCATAGTTATTGTGACCAACTACCGTGTTGAAAGCAATGACGTCACCATAACTCTTCCTTGTAATCTTGTTTCCACACATGAGATTTTGTGGCAATAACTAATTCTATTGTGACATAATTTTTTTGCAAGTTTGTACACCTATTGTCAGCAAGTTTATTATCATCCCATTAAGTAGAATCCAAACTCTTTTGCAACAAAATATATTGTTCTAACAAATCATTTCATCATAATATATCCAAAATGGACCTCCATTATGACAAATTTATCATGACAAAATTATTATGTGGCAATATTCAATTCCCACCGGCGGAAAACTTTCCCACCATACTTGGTACGACAAAAGTTTCCCGCCATACTTGTTGTGACAAAATATTGCAACGAAAATAATTTTGCCACAATAACTCCCTCTTATATGATTTGATGCCAGAAAATTAAATTTGGTCACAAATGAACATATTTATTTTGTCGGAAGTATTTTCGTCGCAAGAAGGAAAATTTGTTGTAGTGAGTCTAGTGCATATAGAGATAGGTTCCAGTCTAGTGTGCCTAAGGAACAGTCTCAAATTGAGTTTGTGCGACAAAAAACGAGAAGCCAGCTACATCTTATTTGAAGTACATTTTTTTTCCCCTTCCATAAACTCAATTTCTTCATGTACAAAAGTCTCACCAAACTTAGGAGGAAATGGTGATTTCGAGGATGGTGCCTCTCTTTCTCTGGAATTTTAATTTCATGGTTTGGTGGTTTTCGGGTTTGTTTTCTTAATTTTTGTTTGTTCCTTTCGGGTTGTTCTTTTGGTTTTTTTTTTTTTTTTTGCTTTAGCGTTTTTGTTTGGAGGTTGTTTGGGTTGTTTTTTGCGGTTTTGCGCACTACTACAATAATGCATAAAGATCACACTAAGAAAGTTAAAAAGATCACACTTTTAACAAAAGCGTGATAAAGAAATTGAGAGGGTATTTTCAATCTCGCTTTTGTTAATAAAGTGAGATGGAATGTGAATTCTATACCGGATACAAAAAAACTGTGATGGTAGTTTCTCTCTTTAATCTCGCTTTTTCTTCCTAAGCGTGGTTGAAAAAAGAAGCGTAGTTTTAAAGCCCAAAGCAGCGATGAATCCCTTATCCTCTTCACACGCTCCCTCGTTCACACGATAGAAACCCTAGGTTTATTTCTCTTCGTCTCTCTCTCTCTCACACTTTCATCAACATGGGTTAGTCAATTTCGGGTTTCCCTCGGTCTGCATGTTTGGGGGTTTCCTCCGATTCTAGCTCCATTCTCAGCTATGGAGTTTCCGAGTGTGATCTGTGCGAAATTGTACAGGGGTTCTCCGGCTGTGGCTTCTACTCTCCGATCTAGGGTTATTGGCCCGTGCGATTCGTGTTCGGTCCGAACAACAAGTTTGGGGGTTGGTTTGTCTCTGCGATTTTGAGGGTTTCAGGTCTAGCACTTTGCTTTCTGGGTTCAATCTCAACGTTTGTGAGGTACCCTCCACCATTTCAATCTGATTTTTATTTTCTTTATATGGCGATTTTTCGTTTATATGGTACCTTCGAACTGTGATGCGTTTCTCTTCATTCAGTCTGGTTATTCTTCACCTACACAAACTGCTATCACGGAGGATCTTGGACTAACAGTATCTGAGGTGAGATTAAAGTTTGCTCCTTTGATTTCATTTGGGTTTATTTCAGCGTAGTTACTGACTCTGGTTATGTGATCAGTACTCTTTGTTTGGTTCTCTATCGAATGTGGGTGCAATGGTTGGGGCAATAGCTAGCGGTCAGATTGCTGAGTATATTGGGCGGATAGGGGTATGGCAGTTCTATTCATGTTATTGATCTGTTGTTGTTAGCTCCATTTGATTTACTTAAGTGTTATTGCTCTCTCCTGTTAAATTGCAGTCTTTGGTGATTGCAGCCATCCCAAACATTATTGGTTGGCTAGCCATTTCATTTTCTAAAGTGAGTAATTCTTACTTTATTGTAATTAGAACTTCCACGTTTATGCGTAATAATTTCATTATGAACCTCTAACGATTATGCTTTTGTTTTGCGTAGGATTCGTCTTTTCTCTATATGGGAAGGTTGTTGGAAGGGTTCGGTGTTGGAATAATCTCCTATACAGTAGGATTTTATTTGTTGTTCTAGAATAAAATTGGCTGGTAAAATAGGCGAAGTGAAGTTTATCTTTTCTTTTTCTTAACTTTAGGTTCCTGTATATATAGCCGAGATAGCACCTCAAAACTTGAGAGGCGGATTGGGTTCAGTTAACCAGGTTGTCTTCTTGGAATGCTTATTCATATATGGAGTTGTTATTTTTATCACTCTGAATGCATTATGCCCTACCCATTAATCTTGATATTTTCCTGGTGCTTAGCTCTCTGTCACAATTGGAATAATGCTGGCTTATCTGCTTGGGCTTTTTGTTAGTTGGAGAATACTTGCAGTTATGGGTAAGTCGCTAAAGCCCTTATGAATTCTATGCAAACTAGTGATATAGTTCTATGAATTTGATTCTCATTCGTAGTGCAAGCAGTCTTCCATTGGGGAGAATGTAATGTATCTTAATTCCTAATGAAGGCATGCTTATATAAAACAACTATTCTGCTTATATTACATAGGCTAGTATTAGAATTACCTATTCTTCTTAATAGTTGCCTTAACCTTGATCAGGGATTTCATCAAGTAATGTTGCTACATGTGGAGTTGGCGCGATTCAGGTACGGTTTTGAAACGTACGTACTATTCAACTCGTTTTCTTTAGTCCAATGGAGATTCCAATATTGTTTGTGATGCCCTCAAGCCATTGCTGTTTCCGGGGTTTGCATAGAGTTGCTTTTACAGCAGTATTGGTTTGTTTATATTCAACAGAAAATCATCAGGAAACTACTTGTAGATACAGTGATACACGTGACTGTAATTACGAATAATTCTGTCTCATGGAAGCTGCTATAGATGTTTGGATTTTAAATAGACAATTCGAGCTAATTGACTATATCAGAAACTGGTTTTCTGGTACCCTGATATAGCCTCTAGGGACTCTGGGATCAGTTTTTATGTCCTCCTATTTTGCTTTGTTCTTGTTCCATCTCGAATTTTAATTAGTTCTTAGTTTTTCTGATTATGCAGCTTTACACTTACTTTTATATACTTCTCCCAAAACTATTTGTCTCAAGTTATGGAATTTTTGCGAGTACAAGATTTTGAAGTAAATTTTTAGCTAATAGAAAGAGCATGGAAAAGATTTGGTTTACCAAGGATGATGAATATGGGGGAATAAATACCTTTCTACCAAACTCCCATTTTTTGATCGTATTTCTATCCTTTCAGATTTGAGTTCTATTTTCCACTAAATTAGTTGGTTTCTGGTTTGGCAAAAAGTGACAAACAGGTAAAATAACTTAAATCACTTTACTTTGGCCAGAGATGTGAAGCATCTCATATGGGGAGCTGGTACTGCACTGAAGAACTGGATTCTTGGCCGGAGCAAGATACTCATGGGAGGGAATGGGTCATTTTCCTAGTACTGTTGGAGAAAGGCAGGATAGATGTTAAGAGTAATATTTATCGTTCTTTATTGTAGTTCTTGTAGACTTTATATTTTGAATTGCAGAATCAAAGTACGGATTATGATTTTGCTCTTGTACTCTTGTATTAGATGCAAAGAAAATTCAAAATATATGGTTATATTTTTGTTATGGTGTTGTGTTTATACTGGCTTGGATAAAAAAATTTAGGTGAATAGTGATGCGATCTCAAATATTGCATCTTAGCTTTCAGGCATTTTCCAAAAAAAAAAATGTTGCATCTTTCAATCACAGTTTTTCAATGTGATGGTAAAGACATTTAACCACTCTTGTAGAGAAAAGCTGTGATAGAAAATAAGAAATGATCACACTAAATGAGTTTGCATCTCGGTTTTTACAAGAAACTATCACGCTTTTTAGCTGTGATTTTTATTAACTTTCAATCACGCTTTTATATCAAAGCGAGATAGAAAACTAGAAAATATTGCGCAAAATAAGTTTTCATCTCGGTTTTTACAGGAAACCATCACGCTTTTTTGGCGTGATTGTTTGTTTCTTTCCATCACACTTTATAAGCGTGATAGAAAATGCCCGACTTACAATCACACCCGGAGCCATCACGCTTTTGTGGGCGTGATGGAAAGTGAAACATCACGCTTAAAAAGCGTGATGTTTATGGTTTTTTGTAGTAGTGGCGGCTCTAGGTTGGGTGTGGAGTTCAGGTTGGTTACTTTCCTTCCCTTGGGGTTGGTTCTCGGGTGGCTTATGCTGGTGTGCCCAAGATCCTTTTAATCTTTATATCTATTTCAAAGATTAATAAAATCTTTGTTTTTTATTTTGAAAAGGCAAAAATATATATAGATAACTTGACAATGGGTACATCAAGCGAAAAAAAGAAAATCTCTAGGAAACATGACATGCCATGAGCCTAGAGAAACAACCAGAAACAAAGTTAAAGCATCCAACAAAGTATTGGATGCAAGTGAGGAAGGAATTATAAACTGTCCAGACATAACAAAGAAAACTAAAATAGAGATCCCGAGATCATGAGTCTCCCAGAAAATTACAGTAACCAGGAAGCCATCACTTATGGAAAATCCCAGGATGAGACCAAATAAAGAAGGCCGACAATCCTGAAGCTTCATTCTTCAGTTATCAAGCTAATGAGCATTCACAACCTTGATTCTTCTGATCCCGTCAAGACATCGTTTGAAATCATCAACTGAGTAATTATCCAGATTAAATTTTGCCTTAATCCACCATGCCATTCTGGTTTTGACTAATTCCACAACTTCTTCTATGATCAGCTCTTTGTTTTTGAACACGACCTCATTTCTCCCAAGCCATATAGACCAAAGCACAGCATAAAAACAAGAAATCCAGCACTGTTTTTCCAGATTAGAAAAGCTAATTTGAGACCACCAGAGAAAAAGAGAGGCAAGATTGTTCTTTGTTGCCAATCAAAAAAAAAAAGAAAGGTCTCACAACACTGATTTGTCGCAAGGATGCTCTTCTCGACGACAAAATGAACAATCCAAATCGTTTTTTTAGAGAAATACTGAAAGAGGATCGATCGGACCTTAGGAACACTGGACAGGAACTCCATCGGTTTATATGTCATCAATCACGATAGACTATAAGAGCAAAATCAGTCAAATAATACACAAAACTTTATTCAGAAAAGACAGCGAAACATTCAAATAGTTCATTCTGTTTAAAACATATCTTAATAGTACATAGTTTAGCACATTAATTCAACACCACACAAATTGAAAATCAAACACAGATGAGTACACACACCAGGCCCTCACAGATGACCTAGTACATGACTATCAACCAGAAGGGCAGGATTGGATATCCTCCGTTATTCATACATACATAAATACGATGCAAGAATATTGTAAATAACAGGCATAAACTTCATAGCCTCCTTAATTACGGGTGGCCACCACCATGTCCGGAATCACCATGTCCATGTCCGTATCCTCCGCCATGTCTGTATCCATCATGTCCATGTCTATATCCTCCGTGATGTCCGTATCCGCTGCCATGATCATACTTAGCATCATCTATCCCATTAGACTGTTCAGCTGCACAAATGATAAATATGCTCGAATAGTTTAGACGTGATTCGAAACAGAGTGTCGCAATAAAATGGCAGGTATATGAGAACGGATAAACCAACATGAAAGAGAATGAAACAAAGGCAAATCCAATGATCCATGGCTTAATAAAGGTATAAAAATCAATAAACTCAGTTTTGATAAAACTCACTAGAAGTGGAAGTCTCAGCCAAATCCCTAGCTGTCACCCCCGAGTTAAAGAGAAGAACAATGGCCAGAAAAAGGCCAAGGAAAGCAATTGCTTTGAAACCCATTTTACTCTTAGTTGATTGAATGGGATAGGATTGAATGAAATTGTAGTGCGACTTCGATGTCCATTTATAGGCTAGGGGAGATACCAGTGGTGAGAGTTCAACTGTACGCGTTGAGATTGTTTAACATATGAGGCGATATGGTTGATTAAGTCAGTATTTTTATTTTCGTTAGGTCCGTAACTTTTGTTTTTATGCTTCTGTCTTAAGTTCACCGGGGATCTAGAACACTTTTGGAGATTTTTTTTTTTTTTTTTCACGGTGAAAAAGAAATTTTATTAAACTAGATAAATCAGGGACTAATGTATTGAAGGGAGTACAAAGAAACAGCATCACGACGAGCAGGCCCGGCCATGTGTTTCGCGAGGCCCCAACCCTATTCTCAATTTAAGGCCCTTCATATATATAATTTTTTTTTATATATAATTTTTTTATATATATATAATTTTTTTTTTCTACGAGAAGGGGCCCCAAAAACCGGGGGGCCCCAGGCCCGGGCCTCCCAAGCCTGCCCACAGGGCCGGGCCTGACGACGAGAGGAAAACATCCCAATTAGGTTGACACCTAACCATCTCAACAATCATATGCCACTAAGTCCCCCAAAAAGAGGCAAGGTTGGCGAGTGATCAACCAGCCTCACCAAGATCACTAAGGCTATGTTCGGATTGCTTGTTGAACAACATTTTCAAAAAAATCAGGAAAACACTTTTTTGGGTGAGGGGTCCCACTGGAGTTGTTGTACACCCCATTGACTATTCAAAGTCTGGGGTTTGGACTTTGGGAAAATGGAATCCAGTCAGTACCTGTCGGGTTTTGGGAGAGAGAGAATGAGGAAGAGAGAACAAATGGACAATTACATTACACGTTGATTTTTGGGGTGAGGGGCCCCACTGACTCAATTTTTGCCGTTACTCAATTTTTGCCGGTAAAGGTGAAGTGGGTAGATAGAATATGAAAGGGGTGGGGTGGGGCCCGGGTGAGATGACAAAGGTCAATTATTTTAAAATTTCAAATTGAGGTTTGGAAAACATTTTTCAACATTGTAACCGAACAAGGCCTAACTCTCTCAATATTCATATTTCGGAGATACTTTTCTTGTATCATACTAACCCTCGATGGAATTCATGATCTACACCATGTCAAGCTCCCCACCATACACGAATTAAAGTCTTTTTATGGAAATGCCTCAAAGGAATCCTGCCAGTCAAAGGGAATGTGGCTTCGCGTCTTCACTATGTTTCCCCAACATGTTCTCTTTGTGCGATGGAAGGTGAAACTGTTGAGCACTTATTCTGCTGTTGCTGTTGAGAGTCCAACCCGTGTGGGCCATTGGGCTTAGGTCCGAATGGGAGGGGGTTCAGGGTTTTTTATGTAACACTATATATTCGTTGTTAGTCTCTTTATTTGTGTGTGACCAAAAGAGAGAAAGGCAGTGAGTTTGAGAGAGATACACGAGAGATCTTGGAGAGGTTTCAACTATTGTGAGAGTGAGTGTGAGTGTGTAACACAACAGCACGGATTTTCTCCGGATTATAGTGAAACCCCCCCTCCCCGTGGATGTAGGTCCGACTTGGCTGAATCACGTAAATTCGTGTGTTGCTTTCTCTTGATTTATACTATTTTTGTGTGTGTGGTGCGTGTTTGGGCATAACAAACTGGTATCAGAGCTTGGGTTGAAGCACCGGAGAGCGCAGAGCAGTTGGACGATCACTCGGAGGCCTTTGGAGCACTGTTTGGAGTTCTGGTCGGATAAAATAATTGACGAAAATTATTTTTGATCAGTGGGTTACGTGCGGCTCTCAGAGACGATCGCAACGGTGTAGGGGCGGTCAGATTTGGTCACCGGAGGACGGAGCACGAACAGTTTGAACATTTTCGGACAGAGGCGAGTGGTGGTGTGCGTTGGGGCCAGACAAAAATTGATCGGATTTGAAATTTGAGACCACGGTTGTGTGGGGTTTTTTGAGACGATCACGGTGGTACCAACCTCGTCGCCGGAAAACGCTCAGAGCCGCCGTACGCGCCGGTCAAAAGCGGCGCGTGGTTGCGCGTTAGATCTACGCGCACGGTGAGGTGCACGCGCAGCAGCGGGTCCGGAAGTGCTAGGGCTGACGTCAGCAGCTCTAGGGCTGACATCATCGAAGTTCAGACGGTTCAGACGGAGGTTCAAAGGGGTCAGATAGGTCAGGGTTCATGGTAAAAAAGGTCAGAGGTCAGGTTAAAGGGGTCAGACCGGAGGTCAAAGGGTTCAAACCGGTGTGGACCGGCGGTTAAGAGGAAAAGTCAGACCGGGTTCAGGCAGACCAGATCGGACAGCGGTTCAGAGACAGACCGGATTGTGTTTATTGACCGGTTCAGTGGTATTTTGACCGGTTCAGACCGGTTCCCGACTCTGTTCGACGTCCCGGATCCAATCCCGGGCTCGGTTTGCGGAGATTTGTTACGGATATTGACGGTACGTGTTATTTTACTACTTTTATACGTTCCGTAGTGTTTCAAATCACTTGTGGGAGTTTCCAAAGGGTGTTTGGGGAGACAATCTTGGTTGCTGAGATGTCGGAGGTTAATATGAACGCTATGGTGCTATTGACGGCGACCAATTATGCGATATGGAAGCCTCGGATGGAGGATATGCTCATTTTGAGAGAGCTATATGAGCCTTTGGAACAGAAAGGAACCAAACCGACGGAGACAAAGGAAGAAGATTGGAAGAGGGTTAACAGGAAAGCAGTTGCATTGATCCGCCAGTGTGTTGGACATGAGGTTATTCATCATGTAGCACAGGAGACAGATGCTTACGCTTTGTGGACAAAGTTGGAGGGGATGTATCAGTCGAAAACATCCCGGAATAAGGCGCTACTGATGAGGAGGCTTGTGAATTTGAAGCTCCGGGTTGGTGGGACAGTTGCCGTGCATTCCAATGAGTTTCAGAATTTGGTGAATCAGCTGTCCAATGTTGGGTTGGAGTTCGATGATGAGTTGCAGGCTCTGTTGTTGCTCAGTGCCGGATGGTAAGTTGTCTATGGCTATGTGATAGGCGCGCAATGTCACAGATATAAGCGCCTAAGTAGGGCGAGTTAGCGCATTAGAGGCACGATTTATTCAATTTTCCACTTGATGCGGTGTTGTCCTTTGTTTTGGTATTGTGGTGTTTGTTTTGCAGGAAACGGCCCGGAGGAGCACGTAAAAGTGCACATGGGACTTCAGGCATATTGGGAACCGGTGGGACCCAAGTAAGGACGAGCGATCAAGCTGAAAAGTCAATTTGACGGCCGAGGCGCTCAAGGATGAATAGATGTATCGATACAGGTAATTACCAATTACCTGTATCGATACCGAGGCACTAGTGGGCGAACAGAATGTACCTGTATCGATACAGGTATTTTTTGTATCGATACCGAATGGCTTAAATTAAGCCGGTTGACTTGCCACGTGTTTGACTTCGGAGGAGCATAAATACTTCGTTTTTGGGATGAATTAGGGTTCCGAACTTTGTTTTCTTTTTCCAAATAGCAGCTTTTTGTTTTCTCTCTTAGAGATTCTACTTTCCGGCAGATTTCCTATTAGGAGGTTGAAAGTTTTGTTTCGAAGGTTCAAGTATTGTTTCCGGTAACTCTTCTTTTTTTTAGTTTGCGTTAATCTCAGTTTACGGGAGTTTTGCATGATTTGTTCGTAGATCTTTGCGCTAATCCTTGTTCGAGTTAAATAAGCATGTCTTGTTTTAAAATCTTGTTATTCAGTCAAGTTAACATGAGTGAGTAGTCGCGTAGGTATGGTCGCGGGGTGATTAGCACACCGTGGCCAGGGCTGGGTATGTTCTCGCTCCTATTTCTCACATTATAAACGGAAAGGCAATTTTAGGTTATTAAAGAACTTCCGTTGGACGAATCCGGGCTTTGTCGGAGCCCATGTAACGCGGGGAACGGGGGACCAAAACTCGTTCTTCGTTGTACCTGGGTAACGGCGACCGTGAGGATTCGCATCTTTCGGGGTATCTTTTTCTCTTCTAAAATCAAATGTTTTCTTTAGAACACTGAATGGAGCGGAATTGTCCAGACCTGGTCACTGGAGTATGAACCCTACGACCGTACCTTCTTTTAAGCAATTTAAGAGAAACCAAATTTCCTTTAGTTTAGTTAATTCACCCATCAAATTACAGGGCTGGCTACCTAAGAGCCGTTTTAAATCTCACAACTCGAATTTTTAGTTAAGCACTTTCCACCGTCCCTGTGGATTCGATTCCGGTCTTACCGGGTATTTTGCTACACTGGTCTCAGCCCTACGCTTGGGGCAACCCATTCATTTAGGTCTAGGATTTTGGTCAAGCACTATGGTAAAGGATGCTATTTTCAACGAAGAGGCGAGGAGGAATGAGATGGGGGCTGCGCGGGTTGATGAGTCACAGGCACTCTTTTCAGGCAGTAACAGGGGCAGGGACCAATCGAGGGGAAACGGAAAGAAGAAGTGTGGCGGTAACAGATCACGGTCGAGGGGGCGTACATTCACTTGCTATCATTGCCAGGAAGAGGGGCATATAAAGCGGAATTGTCTGAAATACATGGCAGAGATCTTGAAAATCCCACCAAATGAGGTAGCAGTGGCTTTTCAGAAATCTGACGATGAGTATTCGTTGGCAGTGTTAGACGCTACAGATGCAGAGGAATTGGGTTGGGTGCTAGATTCGGGGTGCTCATATCATATCTGCGGGGATAGATCACAGTTTTGGGAGTACGAGGCATTCGATGGAGGTCGTGTCCGGATGGCTAATGGTACAGCGAATCGGGTTATTGGCAAGGGGACAGTGAAATTTCGGGTGCCGAGTGAAAAAAAAATTGTGAAGGTGGCGGGAGTACGACACGTGCCAGGGGTGAGGAAAAACTTGATATCTCTCGGGATGCTTGATGAGAGAGGATGTAGTTTTTCGGTGAATAGCGGAGTAATTCGGGTTTCTGTTGGAGAGCGGGAGATACTGTTGGGGAAGAAATTTGGTGGGCTATACAGGCTTGTGGGATCTGTCGTGACATGTGGGGCTGCTGTTAGACAAGGGACAAGCTGTATGGGGAGTTTGGTTGGGCAGGAGATGCACCAGTTGCAGTTACGCACACGAAGTGAGCCGGATTGCTCAAGTGTTGTGCGGGATTCAGGCTTGAAGGAAGAGAAGCAATGGTTGCAGGTTGGTCACGTAGAAGCCCAGGGGAAAGAAACGGAGGATTTGGGAGCTCCGACGATACCAAAAGGAGTTTATTTCGCCCTTGATACACTTAGTGGTAGTGGTCTCTCCAGAGTTGTCGACACAGGAGGAGAGACACTATCACCGAGTTCACCGAGCCGATGAGTCTTAGTCGCACCCCGGTGGGGGGGTGCGGGCGCTCTGGTTGGAGGAGCGCGAACACCTCGGGTTGGAGGTGTGTGAGTGAAGGCATTCTAGTTGAGGGGGTGCGGTGCTCGGATTTTCGGATGTTCTGATTGGCTGCGGAGTCTAGTTTTGCAAGGATACACTCGTTCGGGCTATTGTACTCTGGATTGGGGGTGCATGGATGTTCGATAGGTTAGTGACACAGGCGCTTGCTAGAGACAGCTGATTGGAGATGGCAACATGGGGGTGCTACGGATAACATTGCCCACTCGGGTTGGAGGGGGTGATTGTTGAGAGTCTAACCCGTGTGGGCCATTGGGCTTAGGCCCGAATGGGAGGGGGTTTAGGGTTTTTTATGTAACACTATATATTCGTTGTTAGTCTCTTTATTTGTGTGTGACCAAAAGAGAGAAAGGCAGTGAGTTTGAGAGAGATACACGAGAGATCTTGGTGAGGTTTCAACTATTGTGAGAGTGAGTGTGAGTGTGTAACACAACAACACGGATTTTCTCCGGATTATAGTGAAACCCCCCCTCCCCGTGGATGTAGATCCGACTTGGCCGAACCACGTAAATTCGTGTGTTGCTTTCTCTTGATTTATATTGTTTTTGTGCGTGTAGTGCGTGTTTGGGCATAACAGTTGCCCACAGTCTATCTCTGTTTGGGAGAATAGTGGTTACCAAACAAGTGATTTATACTGCTTGGCTTCTAGATGAAATAATTCAGCTCCAAAACGACAAGCGGAAACTCTTCCTTTATATTTCTATCCTTTGGGCTATTTGGAAAAGTTGAAATCAAGTGGTTTTCTCGGATATGCAATTCAATGTGAACTCTACCTTTGGTGTAACTAAGGATTGTGCTCAATGATTTTTACGGGCTTCCAATTGGCTAAACAACTCTAAAACTCCTGCTCCGGCAGTTTCTCATTCAACAAATAATCCTACTTTTACTACTCCCTCCGTTCCATAATATTGGTCCCCAACGAAACGACGTGCAATTTTCAAACTAAAAAATAACTCATCTATAAAATAATTTTTGGATTTTTTCCGCACCGTTTAAAAGTTCACAATGAGATCTATCAAATAAGATCCATATTGATGAACAAATTATGTTCATAAATATATTATTTTTTAGTTTGAAAATTACACGTAGTTTCGTAGGGGACCAATATTATGGAACGGAGGGAGTATTAGACACTATCCTACATCTGATTCTCAACATCGGGTCTGTCACCTCCATGTGGATGGTGCATGGAAGGAGGGTCAGGATTGAAGTGGTATTGGCTTCACGGCTAGTCAACCCAATGGAATTCTTATTGTGAAGCATGCATTATCTGCTTATACTTCGTCTCCTATCCAAACGGAACTTCAAGCTTGCTACAAAGCCATTAAATGGGCAGTAAGTCATAATTATAATATTGTTGCACAACCTAGCAGAAGAAATTTCGAAGTTGTCTTTTTGTCAAATTTCGAAGGTTGCGCGTTGCTATGTTCACCGGGCTCATTTTCTCGCTAAGAATGCTTTAGCCTCTTTTGTTCCACACCCGGACACCGGTGATGGACATGTTGCTCGGCCTTCCAATGGAAATAGACTTATTAATCTTGTTTAATTTTATGTTATCGTTGTTTAGCTGTTTCTAGCTCTGTTGTTGGACTTTGATATATGGCTTGGTTGTTATCTAATGAAATTTCTTCCTATTTCTCAAAAAAAAAAAAAAAAAGATCCCCACCATACTCTTGTAGTTCATTCTGCAAAAAAATCTACTTCTTTGGTCCATCGGGTCTACATAAATAATCATTTCAAAAAGATTTTAATTACTACAAAAAAATAATTGATAAAGTAATACAAGAAGGTAGCTTGAATTGATGTGCAACAAAATCCCAAGAGAGTAAATAGATCATGTATGGGCACCCGTTAGATATTTTTAAAAATCCATTGGAGGGTTGTCCTATGTAATTGTAAACTTCCTTCACTCCACATGTGAGATAACGTAATGAAACAAAATAAGATTAACCATGGTCTCCATGTAAAAATAACTACAATTGAGTTCGAACAAATTTTCCAAGATTAGTCGACGCGTGCTTTAGGTGTCTAGGACACCTAACTTTTAAAATTATTTAATAAAAATGGAAGTAAAACAAATGATTTGTCATATAACTATAACTACTATATCGTATCCATTGAGCTAGCGTGCTTGTTTTGCAAAAATAAAAAAGATAAAAATCAACAAAACCCGTAGATATATGTTCATATCACCATCATATTACAATCAGCCAACTTACTTACCCCAAAAAATAAAAGAATCAGTCAACTAAAATAGAAACAAGTCCAAAAGAGTTAGTAAGTTTTTCAAAAATAAATCAGTTATTAATCAACAAAACAAGTAGACATATATATTTATATCACTATCAGATTAGAATCAGTCAACTTACTTCAGCAAAATAAGAATAAAAAATCAGTCAGCTGCAATATAAACAACTCGATCCGAAAGAGCTAGTAACTTAGGATGTTTTCCCAAAATCAAACTGAGAAACAAGTAGATATGTTTATATCACCATCAAATTAGAATCAGTAAACCTACTTAGCCAAGAAAAAGAAAAAAAGAAAGAAAGAAAAGAATCAGTCAAATAAAACTAGAAACAAGTCCAAAAGACTAGAAATACGACTCACT
Source organism: Vaccinium vitis-idaea (assembly GCA_963854785.1). Lineage (NCBI taxonomy): Eukaryota > Viridiplantae > Streptophyta > Magnoliopsida > Ericales > Ericaceae > Vaccinium > Vaccinium vitis-idaea. The sequence continues at coordinate 9,854,176 of OY978217.1, forward strand.
GAAAAATGAGAACAAATTGGTTCAGAACACTTGCAACTCCTTTTGAATTTTATTTTTTTCGATGACTGGAAATTTGTTTTTTTGATCGGCAACAAAATTTTATTGAAACTCGACAAAGGGTACATTGAGATGATGACTGGAAATTTGTTAGACTTATATCGGTTCTGTGACACCTACACAGATCAACCGTTAAGTAATTTTTTTAATGATATAGGGATGTCAAAGATCCTGATATGAAAACATATTGCCATCATGTTTTTGTAGGGATCAAGTACCTTTTCTTGAGTTTTTGGTTTGAGTTTTCGATAACTTATATTTGAGTCTTGAATCTTAATGTAAGAGCGCTCAGAAAGGGTACACGAGAGGGAGAAAGGAAAGAAGGTAATTAAAGAAAAAACAGGGAATGAGTATCAACATCGCATGAGGTTTCATTCCATGTTGTGATGCCTTCTCTTCTTCCCTTTTAATCTTTGTTCTCTTTCAAAGATTAATAAAATTCTTTGTCGTTCAAAAAAATAAAATAATGTGTATTGAAGTAAAGAAAACATAACCCTAGCATGCATTTACAATGGCTGCACAGGACTTTGTGACTAAGAAATCTAACCAAATAAGGAACACACATGCATACCAGGAAACCTAAACATCTAGACTAAATAGGAAACCCGATAATAAAACATCGATAACATGGTAACATAATATTTTTTAATATTATGCTAGCATCCCCCTCAAACTCAAGTAGGCCTACCAACTTAAGTTTAAAACAAACTAGGAGCGAGAACTAAGAGCCAGGAGAGAGCCGAAAGCACGAGTTAGTTATATAATTTGAGTGCCCGGTGGACGGCGGCGAGGATTGGCCGCCAACCGGAGAGCAAGTTTTCCACAGGGCGCCCTAGACCTTATAGCTCTGGACCATAGTAGAGAATTGAATAAACAACTTTCATTGATGTGTATAAAATATATCCTTGCATGCCTTTATATAGGCTACTAGACTTTGTGACTAAGAACTCTCACCAAATAAGGAACACACATGCATAACAAGAAAACGTAAAATAACTAGGAAGCGTGAAGAATATCTTGAATAAATAGGAAACACGACAATAAAATATCGATAACATGGTAATATAATATTTCTTAATATTTTGCTAACAAAAGACTTGATGTTTCACTTTCTATCTCACCCACAAAAGCGTGATGCCTCCGGGTGACATGGTAAGTCATTGCTTTCTATCACACTTGTAAACTGTAATGGAAAGAAACGAACAATCACGGTAAAAAAACGTGATCATTTCTGGAAAAACTGAGATGAAAACCGCACCCCAGCATTCTTTTCTAGGCTTTTCATCTCGGTTTTTATGAAAAATCGTGATTATATCTGTGTTATCGTACGTAGTTCACAGACCCTAAATGAAAATAACAAAAAACAAAAACTGAGAGTACAAGATTAACAATGGTTGTTCAAACAAGAGTGACAAACAACACCTTAGATCATTAAAGGTTAGAGAGCAAGTTTAAAAGCCAAAAAAAAAAAACTGGAATATAAAAGTTTTCGGCTATGAGCATGGTATTTTTCAACACAAATATATAGCGGGCTAGGTAGAGTTTACTGTGGGTAGGGTGGATTTAATTAACTCGCAGTCAGCCCAACCCACGACCACGCAGCTTCACACATGTTTCAATGCAACCCAATCATGCATCCTCCCCGACTACCTAGTAGCATCACGACACAAGTTTATTTTTTTTTACACAGCGAAAAAAGGAATTTCATTAAATTGGATAAGTCAGATACAACATAAAGGGAGTACAAAGAATGGCATCACAACAAGGGGGAAACATCCCAACTAGATTAGCATCACGACACAAGTTGAAATACACTGTTTCTCTGAATATTCAAATCTCAATAATTCAATCTTGTAACAATCCTTTAGTATGGCCCTTCGTTTGCGTTTTTTAATTTTCATCTCTCACTTCCTGCTCTCATGAGACAAATCGTATGATTCAGTTCGAATCAGGGCAAAACCGATTAGGATTTGTTTGGGGTGTTTTCCAGAAACCCTAAAAAACAAACCTAGAAGTATGCGGAGAGTGTGCCACATCAGCACACACACCTCGAATGGTGGATACATATTAAAATTAGGGCCACGTAAGCAGAAAATAGATGGTCAAGCATTATAATAGTGTTTGCAAAGCAGAAGGTAAACCATAGATCCAACCGCCTTACGAGATGAGGCAAAAGGGATTTTTTTTAGAATATTCCTTAAATAATCCATACGAGATAAGCATGATCCTTGCGAATCAAAGAGAAGATCATGATGCCATAATCAAAATAAAACTCCAATATGGGAAGAATTTCAGACGTAAAAGGAAGTTCATCATGGTAAGTATTCCTAACGAATAAGGAATCTAGTGCTATGGAAATCCATTCGCCCAATAGGGACGAACCACTAATAGGAAGGGATTCCTTACGAAAAAGGATTCCAGTAAACCATAGTGTAAAAGGTACGCTGTAATTCCTCAATTGGGAACATTGTTAATCAGTTTCCTCCCAGTTTGTCATACTAACTTAAAGATTAGAAGGCCTTTTCCAACTAGGGCAAAGGTGCTCTAACCTTTTGTTGGTATTACAGGATTAGGGTTCTTGCACAGATTGCGGAATCGATCTCATTAAGAGTTTGGAATTAACGACATTAGTTTTTTGCCTCTTACAATTGGAGTCGTCTATGGGAAAACATCAAAGTAAAAACCCCTATAGAGATCATCCATGGATAACCCAAATCAATACACACCCCTGAAAAGTGTAATCGATCGGGAGCGAACTCCTAATCCGCCCCTGGCTCCCAAGAAACAACCACCACGAGGGGTACTAAATGAGAACGGCCAGCCAGAGAAGCCTGGGGCTCGAGACAACATGATGATGATTCAATTCGCTTGCAAGGAGAAGAATCCAGGACTTGCTTGGGGGAGCGAGCAAGGTCTAGATCGCCATAGAATAGGCGAGAGAAGAGCAAAACTCTTACGTGTTAAGAACTAAGGAAGTCAGGATCAAGGACCAGAAGAGATGGTGAATACACATAAAGTCTCGTGCATAGAGAGCAAGCAGTCTCTGACATAGCACGATGAATCATGCAAGGCGAGGAAGCAATGAAAGACCTAAGAATGGGTGAATTCGATTGTGGAAAAAATCTTGGTAGGTTAGGGAAGCTGCATAGAAATCCTGTACTACCATACTTAAAAAAAAATGGAACTACAGAAAAGAAGTTTGGAAAAGAGCCTCACCCCTTGATTGGACTTGGTTCGCAACCATCCTGGCCAATGGGAAAAATGACGTTGCCCATTCGGGCAGGGTCCGTGGTGATGAAAACCGAGTTTTTAGTGGTGGAAGTGCCATCATTGGACGAATTTGGATGCACAGAATGAAGACTATTTCATAAACTTACCACCAGATGATCAAATTCTGGGGGCAAATGGCATTGAATGCATTATGTATAAAGGGAAACTTATATGGTGTTCGTAAAAAGGATGACAATTTAATTAAATGTAATTTTTTGTCAAATAGTTTTAATCTCCTGTTGATTTTTTACGCACATTTTCTGAGTCCAAGACATACGAGATGCACAGTCTAGATTGTTACCTGTGGGAGGGTGAGCCTATATAGCTTTCTGTTTGTACCATATTTGGACTGCTCCTATTAAAGAGATCTGGTCCAAATAGTAAGGAGATCTGGTCCAAATAGTAAGGAGACATCATCGATATCTTTTGACATCTCAGCACGATATCTCCTAACATCAATATCTACTGCCACGTGGCAACAATGTCTCCTAGTACGGATATCTCCTAACACGTGGCGATATGTGAATGCATCTGTAATTATTTCAAATGCATGAAGCTTAAATCAAGGAAAGTGGGTGGTTGTTGCCACGTGAGATTAATCCCTCCAAGGAATTAGTTATCACTTTTTATGGGAAGTGGTTAGTAAACTGATTCCTAGATTTCAGGAGATACGACTGAGGCTATGGCAAGTGGTCCCACTTTTTCCACATGTGGGTAGTTATAGAAGTGGTGGGACACTTGGCGACCTAGGATTTAATTTCAGGAGCAGTTAAAAGGGGTTTGAATGAGTCAAAGGGACACATGGCAGCTTGTGAAGACTTCTGAAGAAAGTGGGTAGAAGATGTGCTTAGTGGGTCCGAAATCTCCTGAACCATTCATAGGCAAATGATTCCTATAAATACAAGTCATTGTGCAACATTACAATGGCCCACGCACCAAAAGCTCACATCAGCATGTAGTTTTATTTCCTAACTATCGAGTTAGTCGATTGTTTCCTTCTCAATCATGTCTCTTATTTCTCATCTCTTTTCTTCTTCTTCTTCTTCCATGTAATCTTGTTTTTCTTTTTGTTGTTGAAGTCTTTGTTCAAGGCAATCGAACCATATTACTTTAGTTCCTCTTTAAAAGTATTACAACGCTTGAAGGAGGTTTTCAGATCAGGCGCATTTATCATCTTTACATTTGGAGATCTCATATCTCCTGGCACGCCCGCACACTCACAATACCCCTATGTGTTGGCATTAACAATTTTCTTGTCTCTGGAGAATTTTGTGTCAACATTTTTTGCACGCCCAGTGGGACCTTTTAAGGCAACAAAGGTTAACAAGATGGTAGGATGTGGTGCTAGAAGAGGAACAAAGAATACGGCGACGGTTGAGGCTTCGCTTGAAGAAAACTTCGCCTGGAGGAGGAGGCGTTGGAGAGATCAAATTGCTCCAGCCTCTCAAGAATATCTCCAGGAGGTGGCTGTTGGAATGCGGTATATTATTCTTTAATCCAATGCCAGTTTGTCTTTAGGGCCGCTTAATTTCATTTTCGGCCCATTTCAGGAGATCACAAATCCTCAACAAAGTTTGACGAAGGCCATCAAGGAGACGATGGCCCTGATTGGAGAGAATATGATATCTCTTGGCCCTTCGTGAGGTTTTCAACCGCCGATCCGTCAAAAATACTACCGGTTCTAATTCAGCCCTCAGGAGATTTTCATAGATTTGGGGGCAGCAATTAGAGTCGGCAAGAATTTTGCTTCGGATTAGGCCAAGCGAGACAAAGGAGAGAAATGGTCCTCACCAAAGATCTCCTGTCCCTTATAACGGTCATTTTCTAGGAGCATAAAGAGATCCAGTTCACTTTTCAACAAAACCTTCTTTAGGAGATCAACGAATCTCAAGAGAGTTGGACGAAGGCCATCAAGGAGATGCTGGTCATGATCAGATAACATCTCCTGGACCTCTATGAGGTGTGGGTTCTATTGTTGAGTCGCTTTGGTTCAAACCTTAGAAGATTTCAGATGCATCTTGATTCAACAATATCTCCTAAGGAGCAACAACCTAAGCCAGTAGGAGTTTTTCACTACTACAAAAAGGTACAAAGATCACGGTCTTTTGGTGTGATCGTTTACTTTTAATCTCGGTTGAAAAACCGTGATCTTATCTAGTGTGATTAAAAGTCCACATCTTTCAATCACGGTTTTTGACCGTGATGAAAACTCATGAAAAACAGTGATTAAAACAAAAAAAAACTGTGATCTTTGACAACATAACATCTCGGTTTTACCTAAAAACCGTGATTGTTTACAAAGAAATCATCTCAGTTTTTAGTAAAACCATGATTAAAAACTGAGAAAAACCGTGATGGAAAAGGATAAAACCGTGATCTTTTACTATATCATATCACGGTTTTATAATTGGTTAAGAACTCGCTTTTTGGTAAAACCGTGATCATTACTATTGGTATTTTTTTTGTGTATATATATATATATATATATATATATGTATAGTACATTTTTTCCATTAAAATTTCTAAAATTTATGTCATTTTAATTTTATACATATATATTTGCCACCTTCAGGAATAAGCCTAGAAAACATATCAAAGCAATATCATATATATAAAACCAAATTTAACCAATATCCAAATTTACAAGTATCTTATACATAAATCCAATTCAATCAAGCAAATGTACGTGCTAAAACCCCCCCAAAAAAATGACATAGTTTACCACCTATATACGAGGTGAAACCAAGCAAACTACAGGGCAAACTAGGTACTGAAACTGCACTGTTCGAACATGAAAAAACAAAGCCGTGGTAACATATATAAAACTGTCATGTGTGCTAATGATCAGGGGAAAATTGGTTGCTCTAAATCCATCAGTCGTTGCTCTATCGAGTGCGCAACCAAAATCCAACGTCTTTGATCTTCATGGTCCATAACAAAAAGTAGGATACTCCACGAAAGCATCAATCTGTAAGAAAAAATAATAATAATAAGAACAATCAACCATCAATAGAAAAAAACAAAAGTCTTAGCAAAAATTAATCACTATGAACAAGCACAAACTACAATCACTAAAATAATTCGGATGGCCTGCAGATCTACTGGTTTCTAAACCCTGTAAAAAGCTTTTTTGATAATCAGGTGCCCGGCTTTCGCGCACCTCACCAGCTTTTTGGATAATCCTGTAAAAAGCTGTTGAGAGATATCATGGGTTCAAGATATCATGGGTTCAAAAAATGGGGTTTCTGGGTTAAGAGGGTTGCAGTTACTTTTATGGTATGGCACAGGAAATGGGTACAAAAAGCATCCAAAATAATCTCTTCGTAACAAAACACCCCACAATTAAGAGACGTGGCAGAATGCTATACCCTATGGAAGCAAATAACAATGAGAAAGGCATCACAAAACTCAAGATCTCAAACGAATGCATGGAAATCTTTCGCTGACCTCAAGGCTTCTTGCATCTTGATACTATTACTCTACCTGAATCAACGAGGTGATCAATAAATTAATAGCTATCATCTGATCCAGAAACCAATAAGTTTCCCAGATGTATCAAATCACTTGACTCATAATCAGGAAAGTGAAAACTCTATATTGCAATTTGCAAACATCATCATCATGGCTGTCAAAGTGCTGCAGAAGCTCCCAAGTTTTATTGGTAGGGCCAGAAGGCAATAGCAATGTTATAAGTACACAAGATGCAACCATCAAATACTTTCCCAACACCCAGATTACAATTGGTTAGCCAATTGTGATATCCACGTCCATGGGTGACAAAGTCTCTACTAACACTCCCTATAACAGGCACAATACAGAGAGAAGGGTCCCATAACTGGGGTACCCAAGGCCACAATTACAACTAAAGTTCGACTCAAGTTGATCTATAATGTGCCCAATGGCTCAGTTTAGAAGATGGTAATGGAATCTCTTGGCAAAAAATGGCTTGAAAAACTTCCAAACCGACAAAAAAGATTCCTAGTTGGTCATTTTCAAGATTCTCATCGTCATTTGCATGTGTCTAATAATAGGAATAGTGGGCAACACAATGGTGACTTCTCATTATCAAAATTTTCATTGTCACAACCCACCTTTTTAATGTTTTAGGGAAAAAAAACTGGCATAAGAAACCCATGACGTGGAACTAGGATCCACGTGGGGGGCATTGGCCTTTTGAAAAAACCTATTTAGCGATACGAATAATGAAGAAAGCTAACTAAAAGGAATCGTAAAGCGATAAACAAAGAACACAAGGATATACGTGGAAAACCCCTTAAAAAGGGTAAAAACCACGGGAGGAAATCAACGCACTAAAAATTATCATTGTGCAATTACAAAACAATCTTAACTAACATAATCGTGAATCCTCACCGACTAACCAAAGACTGTTTTGCCGAATCCACGTACACCGCACCAAGTGGTTGATTGCCGCTGCCTTGAATCCTCAAGTCCTCCAAGATACTTCCAGAATCCACCAGAAGAATGATCCAATTTGTTGAATCGGAAGATAAACAAACTTCTTGGAGTTAATTGAAAAGCTTGGTGATCATATCGATCATACGTACTCCAAGATACAAACTCACACTACCCAGCCGTGTATAATCTCAATAGTTTCGGTGTCACTAAATTGCATCACATCCACCATATATATAGACTTCTAAAGGCCAGGCCGGTTGCTCGAGCCAAGTATCTCCTCTATTAATTAGTGCTCGAGCACTGTATGTTTCCATAAAGCCATCCACGTGATTGCTTGATTTCCATAAAGCCATCCACGTGATTTGAATTTCCTTTTTACGATCCAATTTTACTAGCTCCCAATCTTTCCAATTCGAATCCTCGTATCAATCTCGTGCAAATCCTCCCAAAACTCTACCTAAGGATCTTCACCTATCAATTACAAAATATTTGATTTCCTCCACTTCCTAAACAGACACTCTAAAAATAGAAGAAAAATAAATTACAACTCGATAATTGGGGATACAATAAAATGTGAGTCTTGTCATGGAATGTGCCAATAAATATGGACCTTACAATCTCCCCCTTTGGTACTTCCATGACAAAACACACTCAACAAGTAAAACATATCCCTTAACAGATTGTTCATGACATGTGAAGCTGCACACACACTAAAAAGACAATCTGTTATAGTTAGTCAATAAATTTCTCCCCCTTTTTGTCACGGAAGGACAAAGGTAAATTTGAGCCAAAAAGTCAAAAACGATGATGCCTAATTCGTTTTTTGTTTTTATTACCAGAGGGCCAATAACTAGCTATATGTGACAGTTGGGAAGGAATCTTTAAATCCTGTTGCGAGAATGAATTTGGGAAGGAATTAGAAGATACTAAAAACAAAAAATTTGAAAAAGAAACACATGCCTTGAAACTGGTTACTGTTTCCAATTAAATAAAAAGTAAATGTCGTAAACACGGAAAGAAGACACTAAATACTTCCCTTTTTGTTTACCACGTCTGATTCCCGTTCTTTTTTTTTTTTTGAAAGAATGTGTAAAGTAAGGAAACAAAACAGTTGAAATGCCTAAAGGAGTGCTTAAGCATTTTTTAAGAACGTGAAGAGTTTTAAAAAAGAAAACAGATAAAGTGCCCGAGAATAGGCTCAGGCACAAACTGCACATGGTCAAGCATTTTTCCGATAAAAATACAAACTCCAGAAATATGGTCCGACAAACTCTCGAAATTAAAATGAATACCAAAATCACGTATCACATCATCAAATTGACTTAGGTAGAAGCACGTGGCTATAGGGTTTGAGTTAGAAAATATAATTAACATGCCTATGCAAATCAAATAAATTCAATCGAGAATCCATTAAAGAGTTGAATGTACCATGACACATGAAACTTCTGACATTGGTGAGTGTGTGTCACACATCAGTGGAAATTAAGATCACCAGCCAAGTATCCAAAAAATTCTCAGGTACCATTGGACTGTCACGCACTCTCCCCCTCACGAAGTCAAACCAAGCACTCATCGATACAAATGTTGTGCCACCGAAAATAAACAACTCCCCCTCAACTTAATAGTTAATATTTGATAGAATTTCATAGTCATGATTTTGCTTTTACCCCATTGCTGTTTGACGCGAATATTGGGAGTAAGAGTACCTCATACCCAATGCCCGGTTACTAAGCGAATGGTCCAATCACGAATGCTTTAAGGTATTCTCTTTTACCCCACTACCGTTTGACGCGAATATTCAGACTGGATAGAGCCGAATAATCCGGTTACTAGGAAAGTGGTCCAATACAAATGCCTTCACGAGGTCTATCCATCTTTTGACGCGAACACTCAAAGAGAGAGTACCTCACCCTGATTGCCCGGTTACTTAATGAACGCCCGGATAAGCATATATAGATATATTTTTTTTAACTGTACTCCTTTTTTTTTCTTTTTTTTTTAGCTGAACTTAAGGAACCATTGTATCCAAAAAAAATGATGCCAAAAAGATGGTCAATCGCCGAGAGAAAGATACGAGACATATCCAGGTGCATGAGAATCAAACTTGCCTTGTCAAGTAATCTCTTTATCTTTGATGTGTAGAAGTGTAGAGGAGGTAGTCATAGAGACATGCGCCATGACACATTTAATTCTTAAATACGACGCACGAAAGAAAATAAATAATATGCTCATGCACCATCAAAGATATTTTGATACTCAAACCCCATAACATCAAGTTCAAACCGTAAGGCATCGACAATGTGTCAAGGATAATGTGCTTAGATATTTTCAAATATTTTTTTAAAATGAAAAGAGATTGCATAAAAAAACTAATAAAAAAAAAAAAAAATCACACAGTGGACAAAAAAAAACTTTGAGAAATAATCAATCTATATATATTTTTAAGGATTTTTAGAATATTGAATGTTTTTAGATTTGCATAAGAAAATACATACTAATGAAAACCAATAGCAATAGATAGATAAAACTAGACAATAAAAAAAAACACAATTCATAGAACTAGGGATAAGATAAGCAGAGATGATCAACCTAGACTATGGAAACTAAATGAAGCCTTAAAAAGCGAGGTCAACTACTCCAGATGATCCTGTGTCATTTAGAGTGTTGGTAGATATATCTGTTCGATGTTTCAAGTCCGACTTCCTCATCCATATAAGTCTAGTTTTTACCTTTTCAATTTTTTCATCATTTTTGCACAAATGATTAGGATTAACATTCAAATTTTTTCCGTGTGGACTCATCCTATATCTTGGCTTTTGGGTTCTACCCCCGTAATTATTAACACTGTAATATTGGAAAGATGCATTAGGGTTCTCATAAAGTTTTATGCAATTAGGACGAGTATGACCCTTCGCTCCACAAAAATGACAAATAGGGATAAACTTGATATAATCACGATAATATGCTAAGTGTGTGTATGTAGTATTTGTCGCATGCAACTTCCTACAATGAGGCCTAGTGTGTCCTTGGACTTGACAGTAATGACATGTAGGAACGAATTTATCGAAATTAGCCTTTTTAATATTTGGAGTCTTTTTAGCTACATTCTTGGCAATATTTATAGTGTGAAATTTAGGTGTTACCTCTTTTGGTTTAAACTCAACCACTTTGTCTCCATGTTGTTTTGAGGATGAAGCTTCATAGAATCCAAGTCCTGTTGTGTCACTTGCCGATCTTTGTATGCTGAGAATATCATCCAATGTCTTTGACCCTGTATTCAAACGCTCAAATAGAACATTAGCATTATTAATTTCAGTGTTTAACATTTCTATTTTACCTTCGAAGGTGGTATTTAAATCAGTCAAGACCCTGTTCATTTCTCGAAGACTCTCGACCTCCTTTTTCAGCTTTTCTTTCTCATTAGTGACACTGCTCAATGACCCTTGTAGCTCTTCAACTTGCTTTTTAACTATCACTAATTCTATGTTAGAATTTTTATATTTTTCAGCCAATTTCAAATTAGTCTCACTAATTTTCACACTTTCCTTATACAACATATCATATGAATCTTTTAACTCATCAAAACTCAGGACCTCGACACTTCCCTCATCCTCACTCTCATCAGTGGATTCATGTTCGCTACTATTTGACTGAAGTGAAACCCCAAATGCCATAAAATTTGCGTGGTCTGCTTGTTCTTCCACATCATTTTCAGATTCGCTATCGTCGTCCCATGTTATGTTGGCCTTAAAATTAGTCTTCTTTTTCAATTTGTTTATGCATTCATTAGCAAGATGACCATAACCCTGACACTCATAACATTTAGGCCCTACAAGAGATCTTTTAACCCTCGTTTTCCTTTTTTCAGAAGAACCCTCATGTTTTTCTTTTATATTAGACTTTTTGTTACTAAAATCATTACCAATGGCTTTCTTCTTGAAAAACTTTTTAAAATTTTCTGTAAATAAACTCATTGCTTCTAGGTCATAATCATTATCACTTCCTGAATCTCTATTTTCACTTTGAGAACTAGAAAAAGCAATCGGCTTAGCCGAAGGTTTAGAATTTATTTTCTGAGACTCAGGTTGTATCATATCAGCTTCATAAGTTTGGAGGAGACCTACCACTTCTTCAACAGATTTTTCTTTGAGTTTACGTTTACCCTCAAGCATAGTGACTTTTGTTTTAAAACGATCTGGCAAAGACCTCAATATTTTTTTAACAACCCTAAAAGTAGGAATAGGCTCACCAAGGGTTTCACAACTATTAACAATAGAGATCAATTTAGAGTAAAACTCATTAAAAGTTTCTTCCTCTTGCATTCTAATTATTTCGAATTCAGTAGTCAGTCTTTGTAACTTAGATTGTTTAACAACGCCTGTTCCTTCATGACAGGTCACTAAAATGTCCCAAGCTTCTTTAGCAATTTCACAATTAGCTATCTTACGGTGTTCATTAATATCAACAGCACTAAATAATATGTCTAAAGCACGATTATTGGCTTGTAGTGCTGCTTTTTCAGTGACAGACATTTCAGAAGTAAGTTTAGGAACTTGTTTCTCCTCTACGGTTTTCATGGGGTAACTATACCCTCTAATGCATGAATTCCAAATTTCCTCATCAGCTGATCTCATTACAGCTTTTATTCTAGATTTCCAATAATCGAAATTTTCACTATCCAAAATCGGTATACGACCAGATATATGAGTCATGTTTGTGTTCATTGTTGCTAAGGATCCACTCTAAGAAAAAAAATTCTAATATAATGAGCGACCCGCTCTGATACCAAATGAAAAAACCTATTTAGCGATACGAATAATGAAGAAAGCTAACTAAAAGGAATCGTAAAGCGATAAACAAAGAACACAAGGATATACGTGGAAAACCCCTTAAAAAGGGTAAAAACCACGGGAGGAAATCAACGCACTAAAAATTATCATTGTGCAATTACAAAACAATCTTAACTAACATAATCGTGAATCCTCACCGACTAACCAAAGACTGTTTTGCCGAATCCACGTACACCGCACCAAGTGGTTGATTGCCGCTGCCTTGAATCCTCAAGTCCTCCAAGATACTTCCAGAATCCACCAGAAGAATGATCCAATTTGTTGAATCGGAAGATAAACAAACTTCTTGGAGTTAATTGAAAAGCTTGGTGATCATATCGATCATACGTACTCCAAGATACAAACTCACACTACCCAGCCGTGTATAATCTCAATAGTTTCGGTGTCACTAAATTGCATCACATCCACCATATATATAGACTTCTAAAGGCCAGGCCGGTTGCTCGAGCCAAGTATCTCCTCTATTAATTAGTGCTCGAGCACTGTATGTTTCCATAAAGCCATCCACGTGATTGCTTGATTTCCATAAAGCCATCCACGTGATTTGAATTTCCTTTTTACGATCCAATTTTACTAGCTCCCAATCTTTCCAATTCGAATCCTCGTATCAATCTCGTGCAAATCCTCCCAAAACTCTACCTAAGGATCTTCACCTATCAATTACAAAATATTTGATTTCCTCCACTTCCTAAACAGACACTCTAAAAATAGAAGAAAAATAAATTACAACTCGATAATTGGGGATACAATAAAATGTGAGTCTTGTCATGGAATGTGCCAATAAATATGGACCTTACACCTTTCATGCATGTCTCTACTGGAAAGCTCAAGAAAAATTGCAATAAAGGTCAGTCCAAAACAATTTATGGCATTCAGTGACTTGTAAACATTTAGGTGGATCTTAGTTAACAATTTATGGCATTCAGTGACTTGTAAACAATTTATGGCATTCAACAAATAGGTAATGATATTACTATTAAGTTAAATATTAGCTTAACTAAATTCTGGAATGTGATTCTTAGTTAACATCAATGTATATCTAGGTGCCAGTATTATCAATGAGCAGAGTGATAGCAGCATGCTACGCTAGACACTACTTTTTGGTGGGTACGCAAATAGAAGAACCACAGTATGATAGCACAACATCCTAACGGGCAAAGGAAATTGCATACCTCAAATATCATATTCCATAACACAATTCATCCACTCAACTCGTACTTCATCAATTTCGGCTTGTGTGTAAGTTGTCTTCCCATTGAACTATGCATAAGACAAAATTTGAACAAAAATATCAATGTTAAGGCAACCAATGAAAACAATATGAAAATGTAACAAAAGTTATCTCACATTTTTTTTGCTCAGGATGCTCTCGTCAGCAATCAAGTCTTTCACGTATCTCATAACATAAAACCCACATTCAACGTTTGTGGGTTGTCGCGGGCACTACACGAACATTTTGATATTTATTAGAAAAATCATCAATAACAAACTTTGAAACAAGAAACAATTAGTACACACCCATATACCTTAACATTTATCCAGGTAAGACTCCTCTTCCTCGGGATACTTTTCGAAGAATCGTAAATCCTCATAGCACTTCATATGAAAGATTTTAACAAGTCAATACAATGAATAAAAAAGCTCTAATTCAATCTCAATTCGATGACTTACGCGGCAAATATGACTTGAATGTTTGGTTGGATTTTTTCAGGTTGAAGTGAATCAAGATAGTGAATTGTTGAAGATGATAGATCAATGACTAATAATATCCAATGAACCCTAAAATTTGACAAGTCACGCAGAAATTTGCTTAAATTACTCAATAAGCATTTTAATTTGAAGCACAAGGAATATATTAAAGTGTTGAGATAGTTACCCCAAATTATACGGAACAAAAACAAGCTTGTCATTTTCAACATCCTTCAATAAACTTGCAAGCAAATTTGACTTTGAACGTCCAGCGAGCTTTATGGATGTCCCGAAAATGGCACTTGGGTTGACAAAATTAAATCTTCTCCCAATATTTGCAGATTTCATAACACGACAGAGATGGCTGACACAAGAGGGACAATCTGTTATAATTACCTCTAACTTATTAATAAACTTCATCCATTAAAAGATGCATCTAATTTATTGCTCCTCTAACCTGATGTACAACGTGATGCATGACACAGTCACTTCTTCCATTTGAGACATATACTCCATGTCTTCCTTTAACAATGGAACCTCAACCTTAGCCCCAAATACATCTTCGTCTACTGAAATGGTGTACGCGTCGCAGTATTCAAGACTACCCACGTAATCGTTAAAAGATCGTAAAGACTCCAAATACTCGTCACAATCCACATTTCCAGAAATCACCTAATTAAATGAGAAATTTTAGCAAACAGAACAAGTAACAGTACTCAACTATAACTAGAAGAATGGTATATAATAATCCAACTAGTGTATTGTACCTGATTGTCATCCCATCTAGGAGTATATGTTTGTACGGCTCCCTACGTAAGAGATTACCCAAAATACCAAAGCTAAGTGAACAAGCTGAATAATACAAAAGAGGAAAATGTAATAGAACTTTTGGAATTAGATAAAACCTTATTTACAGTCACTCCAAGGTCTTTTGACGCTCCCTGTGTAAGAAATATAAGAATCAACATACGTAAACCAACAAAAGTAATTCATTATTTTTTTTTTTCGAAAGAAGTAATTTTTTCAAACATTATACCTTATTCCCAGTCACTCCATGATTTTTCAACCCTCCCTACATTAAAAATCACAAATAGACAAATGTTCATTAGTGAACTCTATCCGAAAAAATATGACAAAAGTCTTATATGGATTTAAGATAAGCTATTTATACCTCATCGCCAAGCAATACTAAATTTTTGGGCCAAACAACATAATATCCTGTTGCCTCTCCAACAATAGACACCTCTCCTGCGATAGGCACAGGAAGAATTGCATCCTTCTTTATCACAAAATCGATATACACACGAACATAAGCATCCCCCAGCGGTACCGTATGAACTACTTCCTTGGGTCCAACTTTCTCAAACATTTCACCATGAGCAACTATGTTATCAAGGGAGCCCACTGCCAATCTACATGGTTGGCTCTAGATCAACCAAATCAGTTAGTAACACCAACTAATGACACATGTAACAATAAAAAAAATGGGCACTTGAATAAGCTAAAAATTATATACCTTTCTAACCTTTGATTTAGGATTAGGTGGCATGTCATTCCGTGTTCTCATGTTGTCCTCCACTGTTACAGATTTAAATTGTGGGCTGCCAATGTTATAACTTTTCATGGTGTTTGAACTCACTCCTTGTTTTTTCGATGCTCCCTACATTAGAAATTTCATAAATCAACAAATCTTCATTAGTGAACTCTATCCGAAAAAAATATAGGACGTAAGTCTTTATATGGATTTAAGATAAGCTATTTATACCTCATCGCCAAGCAATACTAAATTTTTGGGCCAAGCAGCATAATATCCTGTTGCCTCACCAACAATATACACCTCTCCTGCGATAGGCACGGGAAGAATTGCGTCTTTTTTTTATCACAAAGTCGATATACACACGGACATTGGCATCCCCCAGCGGTACCGTGTGAACTACTTCCTCGGGTCCAACTTTCTCAAACACTTTACCTAGAGCAACTATGTTATCAAGGGAGCCCACTGCTAATCTACATGGTTGGCTCTAGAACCAAATCAGCCAGTCAGACCAACTAATAACACGCTAGACAATATAAAAATGTTCACTTGAATAAGCTAAAAATTATATACCTGTTTGACTTTTGATTTAATTAGGATCAAGTGGCATGTCATCCCGTGTTCTCATGATGTCCTCCGTTGTGACAGGACTAAATTGTGGGTTGCCAATGTCATGACTTTTCATGCTGTCCTCCATTGTGTGGTGTGGTGTGTGGGATACTTGTTCGCACTCATTGACTCGGCTTTCCTTGTTTGACATTGCTGTCACAAGGGTTTTAAACTTCTCTTCGCAACTTGAATGAATACTACGTCTAGTACATCTAGGCATGTGAAAGTAGGCAGTTGGTGTTACAAATTCTCCTGCAGCCCGTACCCGACCAGAATGTTCACGTTTATCCAGTGCCAACGCCAGAATGTCGTTACTTCCTCCAATTGGTAAACTCCCCTCTCGTGATCGCCGGGTTACCTCATCCTACAACAAGCATTACTATACTTATAAGAAGAATTGAAGGGTATATTAACAAAATATTAACACAAAATCAATTGATTTAAGGAACTTTACAATCCTCGCAGCTTGTTCTTTGACGCCTTCATCATCATACTCCTCGTTTTTGTTTTGACGAGCCAACTTCCACAAAACGCTCCTATCTATATCTTCAGTATCCTCACCTTCAGTAACTTCATCCTTAGCACCCTCATCCTCAGCACCCTCATCCTCAGCACCCTCATTTGATTCCTTTCTCATATTTAACTACAAAATAAGGAGCAAGTAACAAGACTTACATTAGCAAAATTACAGCAACAGAAATAGATGCAACCCAAAACTATAAATATAGTACTCAATAAGTCTCTAAATTGTTACAGTAGTATAGTTATAAAAAAAAAGATGCCACCTAAACTTACTTGTTCTTGTTCCAACACAGCGTAGCCCTTTCGACTGAGCCTGCAAGGATATATGTTTTTGCTCTGTCTTTCTCGGTTCTCATCACTTAGTTTCTTCAAATGGATGGCATGAAAACGAGTCAACTTATATGGTATTTGTCAACATTGACTCATAATTAAAGAAATGAAACTTTGCTTATGCATATATACCTGAAAATCTTTAGTCTGCCTATGTTTAACAAATGCATCCCACTGATTTTGATCAATGAAACTATAATTTGGTGGTGGTCTTGAAAGGATATCAGGATCTGACTCATGTTTACGTATGTACGTAGTGAGAGCTTTCCTGAATGTCCTACAGCTTGTTGCGATATTAGATAAAACCTTCTTCTTGCTACGTGGATCCACCTTGAATGACATTTGTCTTACCACGTATCAAATCAGCATTGTTATATACCATTTCAATGAGGGACTTGATGGTGAGCACAATTTATAAAGACATTAATGTAAACTATAACAGGCATATATGCCATTTCGAGGAAATAAGTGTCCGATAGTTGACTTGTAATTTGGAAAATATAAAAGGATAGCATAGGAAGATGAAAATTACCTGCACACACTCCCATAGCTTATTTTTATTTTCATTTGTCACCTCTTTCCATTCTCGATCTATCGGGACCATTGTGCGAGCCAATACTCCAAGCCAACTTGAGTACTTTGGCTTTGTTTCCCCTATTGTTTGACCTCTTTTGTTGTAATGGACTTCTCTCCGTACACCTGAACTCCTATCCTTTATTACATCTGGAAGGAATGTTGAACCTCTTCTCCTTTTGCAAGAGTTAGAATCTGGCGACAACTCTGTATCCTTGTCATTGCTAGCAAAATTCGGAGTTGAATGCCTTTGTTTCCTTTTCTTACCTTTTGGATTCGGTGGCAGTGCTGCATTGCTGCCATTACTTGGTAAATTCTGAGGTGAACCCATCCTGTATGAGATGGAAAAGATAATAAAGTTGTGAACCATACTCCTAAAATATTGTACATAGAGCATCCACAATGCAAAGTTAAGGAAAATATCACAAAACACCCACAAAACAATACCGACATACAGTGTTCGTGTATCGGGTCATTCAAATACATTTATATTCGGATCAATACGCACAAATCTATCGATACATCTGTCTTAATGCTTTTGATCCAACTATAAACAAATTGGTAGGAGATAAATTTACTTTGCAATAACAGAGCACCCATTGTTATTATTTTAAATTTTGAAAATCTGGTTTGGGTCCCGCAAGTCAGAAATTATGAATCAGCCATTGACTAGACTAGATATGCTGTAGCCCAAGTGTTATTGGCATGTGGGGCATTAACAGATTGTGTCGCCTAACAAAACTAAACCTTTTTTTAGCTTTGGATTGACCACATTAAACACCACCTAAATTTGCATCCCAACTAATTAATTAATAAGTCTCAGATACTGAAGTGAAACTAGACATCAGCATAGTTCCTTTATCATTACTTCTGACTTTTCATATGCCATTTTTGTGCTTAAGAATTTGTTTTCGTCTAATGATTGGAGCAGACGTATGGATTCTTGCTGTGCAACACAACGGTCTCCGGAAACATATTTCTTGTAGGCAAGAATGGGAAATTAGACAACAAACAAACCAAAGAAATACCATGTATATCAGTAAGCCTATATATGGTTTTCACAACTAAGATAGTCACGATCTTTTAAGAAGTCAAAATGTTTGAAAAAGGTATTTTTTTTTCCTAATTCATAACTAAGATGCTATCTTAGAGCAATCACTTTAGGTGGATTACCAATCTTCTCCATCACTACATAAGACCAATACCATGGACTTATTCAACAATATAATGTCTCTTCATTGCGTGTAAACAACAAAAGGCCTATATATGACGCCTTGTACATTCAAGTGTCATCCCAATTCGACATAAGGATTGATTTAAATGATAGATATAGTTCAAAAGAGAAATCATGTGAAACATGCTATTTTGAAATGATCAAGTTCACATTGCACCGTAATGAGCCTCTAATGTCTAGTTTTATTGCCTCGGACATTAGTGAAGCATTTTTGTCGAACACAAAAAAGGCAAAACAAAGGCAAACAAGTGAACTTACTCTTGATGGGTTACTACATTGTTTCCCCCGCTAAGCAAAAAAAAATTATAGCAGTAAAAATATATCATGTAGCAATCTACACTAAACCTTTTTATCATAATATTTCACCATCTTCAGAAAACGTACTCAAAAGACCAGTTTTAGAAACAACACAGTAGCTTTTAGGAACAAGCGAGGAACAAAAGACCATCATGTTTTATTTAACTGAATCTAAACAAAATTTCAACCAAATTCCAGGACTTTTGGGTCAGCCTTTTGAAACTAATACATGATTGATTCATTCAACAATCCACAAATAAAACCTAGATCAATTCAACAAACAAACTGCGAGTTGCTTTAACCATAAACAAGGCAAACAAGCGAACTTACCAAGCAAAGGAAGATTGGATTGAAGGAAGCTCTTCAGCCACAGTTGTAGGTATGTAATGAGTGTCGAACCACGAGAAGAGAGCTAGGGCTTTTTCTTTTTCGCTGCTTTGGCGCCCAAGGAGAAGTGTAATATGGTTTTGATGGGAAAATTGGAATTACCCTCCCCTTCTTTGGGGCCAAAATTTTCAGAAAGAGAATTAAGAACGGCGCCATTTGTTATCCCAAATTTCGAACCGTGCATGAGCTTCAAAAAATTTTGTTTTTAGGCACTACAACAAATATGGGCTTTAATAGCATAAGTTAATAGCATTTTTTCAAGAATGCTATAATAGAGAGTCAAAAATAGCGTTCATGGTACTGTAGCGGAGCGGAAATGAAGTTGGGAGTATTTTATAGCGTTTCACTTACTCAATTATAGCGTGCAAGGGTTTACATAGCATTTCACCGACTCAATCACTTCCTGCACATGTTTAGGCGCCAGCTTCACTTTTGGGGAAATTTTAGGCGCCATTCACTTGGTGGGAAGTCCACGACCTCTGAAATTCCAATCGATTTCGCAAGAAATGGCGCCCAAAGGTTTGATTACTGCTGAAAATCCCACGACCTCTGAAAACCCATTTCGTGCTGGCTGTTCGATTATTGCTGTGCTAGGGTTTCAGATTTCGTTCCGTGTTCTACCCTAAAGGTTTGTTCCTTCTCCTATATTTTCCAAGTATTCGATCGAAATAGGTCTCACACCCTACTTCCTGGCTCAATTTTTTTTGCTCTGGCTCGATTTACGGGGGCTTTTCTCTGCCATAGTTGGATTCTAAGGCTGGTTTTGAAGAAACTGCTATACCCTTGGAGTACTCTCAGATTTTTTGGATCCTATAGTTTTTCAACGGTGATGATAGTTCGGTAGATCCAAATAGGGTACTTCTGGAACGATAAGGAAAAAAAACTATACTAATTTGCTGTGCAATAGATCCAGATATGGCTTGATTTTTCACAAGGCTCAGTTTTCAATGGTCGTTTGGTAGGATCTGGTAATGAATGTGGGTTTTGCACAGATTATATACTTAGAGGGTTTTGATTTTCTATCTAGGTTTTTATGCTTTCATACAAGAAAATTAGGGCTTTTGTTTTCTGCCAAACTTGACCCCCAATTTTGTCCTCTGAAATCTCCAACCACCACCACCAACACCACTGAAAACACTGGGCTAGGATTTTCTATCTAGGTTTCTATGTTTTCATTTAAGAATATCAGGGATTTTTTTTATTTTTTTTGTTTTATTATTGGCGTGAAACTAGTCGCTATGGAATGCCAAGATGACTGGATTAAGAGAATCAATTTTTTGAAGAATACATTCTTCTTTCCTATGTTCATTGCCCAGTAATTTTAGTTTTCTAATCTCCTGGAGCAGAACAAGTCAATGTTATGGACTTGTACATGGTTGTTTAAGTAAACGATTTAGTAAATGGAGGGAGTCATAAAACTTTACAACATTTCTTGCTTGTTGCCAAGAATGATATGTGTCTATGTAGGAGCTTGTGTTTACCATATCTCAATGGTAAGAGTTGGAGTTTTTTGCTGTGATCACACAAATACACAATCTCTGTTCATTCTTTGGTAAGAACTTGTGTTCACCGTATCTCAATGGTTGTCACTTGTCAAAACCATAGGGGCATGATTTGTACTCTGACTTGTCTTTGTGTGTTTGCGCATAAAAATTCATTATGAGACCATCTCTTAAAATGCTCTCATAACTTATTTGAAGAAGTTCAATTGAATTGATCATGCAACATTTAAAAGTTCAAATACAAATATATTTGGGCGGCTGTGTTTCTGGTGTCTAGCAGCCCCTTCCTGGAAAAATTTGAAGCTTGTTTTCTTAATTAAGGATCCTAGTCTTTGTAACTTGAGCTTGTAAAATATGTTGTTCTGGTCATCTGGAGTTTAGGCAACTTGCAAATGAATTGTTGTGTCCATTACCACACCAAGAAAGAACAACAATGGGATTTTTGTTTGCCAAGGGTTGGTTTTCGATGACCACTTTTTTTCTTAAATTTTTCGTGAAAATAGATAGTAGATAGCCATTAGGTGCTTGACTAGGCCCCAATTACAGTAATTGAGCGCTTCAACCAGAAAATTAGGATAAAATGTAACACTTTACCCTCTCAATCTTTTAGATGAACTAGTTTGGTACCTATTACTAACATATTTTTATCTTGGTAAATAAAGGAGTGGTACATGCAGTTGATTTTTGATTGCTATTACAGATATCTCCATATGTTCATGAATTATGGTAGCAGAAATGTTGGACTGAGTTAGATTGCTAAAGTATCAAATACTTCTGTTGCCTAAAACAGTTAGGAATGACTTCGGTCTTGTGAGCCTCAATGGACTAGCTTCTACTTGTGAAACTATTACTAGCTTCTACTTGTGAAACTATTACCCTATTTGCTTTGAAATTGCCGTTGGACATGATTTCTTACACAATAGTGGGCTGCCTTATCTTTATTTATTTTTAATTCCTTTGACCTACTGTTATAGTAATCTCTAATTGTAGTTAATTCTTGAATTTAGGTCAAGAGTAATAATTTTCAAGAAATGAGAAAGGAACAGATCCCGCATACCACGAGTCGTAAGGAATATGCACGTTTGGCCGATGAAATGGTAACATCTCAATCGAGGGGATGAATAGTAGGGACTAAATGACCTTATGCTTCGTGTTCTTCATGGACGGTTTAAGGCTTTGAGCTGGCATGATTCCCTTGCTTTGATTGCTGAGGTCATGCATCAATTTATCACTCGTGAAGCTGTTCTGCCTATTATACAGTTATGCTGCTGGCTCATAACTCTATACTCTAGCTTTATTTGTTTTGGATTAAGTTTATGAATCTTGTTTTTTCATTCCACTGTATTTGGGGCTATACTTCTCCAAATCTTCTTGTTGATGCATGTCATTGATGAATTGATATTGTTGGACTTGGACCTATCAGTGTCTGCCAAATATAATGCCAAATTTGTTTTATTTCTCCTCCAAATGTATTGGAGAGATAAGGATATGAAGAAGCAAAAAAAGAAGATTAGTACACTAGATGAAGGATACCTACTAAGGGAAAGGACAAGTTTCCCTTATGTGTCCATGCGGTGGAGTGTATCCATTGACTACAAAAATAATTTTCTATGTGCATTCTTCATGTTATGGGCTATCAGACCCTCATTTTTTTCCTACAACTTTTTTCTTCTTAGATGTCACTTGAACACAAGTTGAAATTACACTTTTCAGTCTCTAGTCCTTGTTTGGTCTTGACAACATGGTTAATTTGTATGTCTATATAGGTTGAAAATCTGTTGCTGGAATACGCTGGAACTGTAAAATAAGAAGCTGTATTTGTAAATTAAGTGCTCTAATTTGATGTTAAATAGTAAAAATGGTTTTGCTTGCTGACAATGAGTTCATTCATTCAAAGACCTTACCTTTTGTTTTGTTTCTCATTAGAGCAGGAGTTATTTGAAATACTGTCTTCAGAAAAATCAAATTGTGTGGACTGATTGTCTTAAATTTGTAGCATAAGTGTTACGTATGGGAAAAAAATCCTTTGTTGTTTACTGGTGCAGGATTTCAGCACATCATGGGATATCAAAGCCACTCCAACCTTCTTCTTCCTTAGAGATGGGCAACAAGTGGACAAACTTGTTGGAGCCAACAAACTGGAGCTACAGAAGAAAATTATTGCAATCGTAGATTCGGTGAACCTATTTCATGCATAGTTGTTCCACATTTACCGTCGCATTCATAAGTGGTCAGGGCGCTGTCAACTCTCTCTTTGGTGTGATTCTGGTGTGAAGTCCCCTACTTGTTTAGCAAATTGAAGTTGTACTTAATTGTGCACGACATTCTCCATTTTTTATGATTTGCGTTTCTTTCTTTGAAATCAGGAGAAAGGATGTTCTGTGATAGCCACGGGGACTTGATGTGGAGAAGCAAATTGGAAGAGAGGCCGATGGGCTTGTAACTTTTCGATGCAAAAAGGCTGATTCAGCACCGTAACCTTTCTACCGGCTCTTCCTTTCTGTCCCCCCAGCTCTCCGAATTTCTACAATCAAGTTCCTGTTCATCATTTCGATCGCACCAATCTAGATGGCATTCAAGGTATATATGCATTTGGTTTCACGCTTTTAGATTTGGTGACTAGGAAATTTTTACCACTTAGGTCTACTTGGTAGTTCAATTTTTGACTGAATATTGAGATGAGAAATGAGAATGTTAATGCTAATTCGTTCTTTTCTCATAGAAAACAAGACCCAACATGGCAATGCAAGTCGTTGATTAAAAAAAAAAAAATTGGCAATTCAAGTTCAGCAACTTGAACAAACTGCATTCCTTATTTAGTTCATTATAACTGCACAAGTTCATTCATTTCAAGCGTTATGCAACAATTTTTAGGGTCTCCTATCAAGATTGACGTAGCTATGCCAATGCTTTCCAATATGTGCCGCTTGATACTACAATTTAGAATCCTGCTTCTAGCATTTATTTTAAGCTTCCTAATATTTGAACATGTGCTAGCAAGTTATGGGGCCACTATTGTCCATAAAAAAGTGGATCATGCAGCCGTAAAATCATTCAGGTTATTGCTTTGAAATTTCGTCATTAATCCTTCCAATGCCCTTAGGAATGTTCAAGATCATCGGAAAGATATGGTTGAAGAATTATGAAAGAGCACTCCTTTCACAACACGCCAAACATTTTTTGAGGTTCACTTGCAATTAGTTCGGTCAATTTGTTCTCGCTTTCTCTCTGTATGGTTAATCGTCAAGTTCCCACTCCTTAGTGATGGATTTGGTTTATGGTACTTCAGGTGTTTTGTGTCTTTGAGAAGAACACCTGCGCCGTTGTCAAAGTTGGAATTGCTTGTGAACTATCTCAATACATCAGAGTTGAAATGCCGCTGGTCCAGTTCCTTGGAGAAAATCTACTAGTCAAAGTTACTCACAGGACCTTTGGAGGATTGTGCAAATACCGAGGAAAATTGATCACATGAAAATGGCATCCTTTTACTTCTTCTGAAAATGGTCATCTGATGAACGGGAATGGACACCCTCAACTGAGAATTGTCTTCTGGGTGCAAAAGAGACTGAAACTCTGATCACATGGTAACACTCTGTTGGTTCCATTTCTGAACATAGGGATGGTGCATAGAATTCCATACAGCACACAGGACTTGGAGTGTCATAATTTGAGTCTCTTAGCTTGTATTGTTGGTGTTAGACTTGGAGGATGAATGAATTATGCTGAAGCCCTTTTGCAGAGGGTTGTCCTGGGGAAGGGCTCTAAAGGTTAGAAAACTCATCTGCAGGGCCTTTATTGAAACTTTCCGAAGCATCACCACTAGAACATGTGCCTGTGTCGGGTTAGACATAGTTGACGACTTTTCTTGATGTTGTTACTTTCATTTTGCTGTCAAGGCTTGTAGTCTTCTGATTTCCATGTACTTTGATAATTGATTTTCGAATATTATGACTATATTGTTAAGAAATGGGTATTCAGTTCCTTTTATATATGTACATATAATTTTGTTTGAGCTTGGTTTGAATGTGATTAGGGTTATTGAAAGTTTTCGGGATAAATTGCAATATGTGATGAATACGACATTAAAATTTTATTAAAAAAAAAAAAACTCAAACAATATAGCATTCAAAGTATGCTATTAAAAAGCGAGCCAAACATATCGTCCTACAAATGCTATGGAAAATTATACCAAACATAGCCTGCTTAAAATGCTATTGAAAATTTTTCATTTATAGCATTCAGAAAATGCAATGTAAAGTATGTCAAATATAGCAATCCAAAAATGCTATGAAAAAGCTGAACCTTTTTATAGCGCTGGCTAACACAGCGTTATCTAAAACGCTATAAATGACTTTCTATAGCATTTTTGGCATGCTATAGAAACTGACTTTTGTTGTAGTGAGGCAATAACACGAAAATTTGAGCGCAAAGAAGATAAGACCGGGATAGGGTAGGAGACAGATTTGGAGATTGATGCTGCCGACCTCTGACCTAGCATAAAAACCTCATACATTACCCCCTTAAGTTTTTTATTCTTTCAGTTTGGGTTTTCTATTATTTCAATTTGATCTTGATTAGAGTACATTTTTGGATAGTGACTTTTTTTGCCTTCATACCCGTACTCCTTTTTTGGTTCATATTTATATATGCAAAATTACATGATTTGCCTTTTATGAGTACAATTTCTTACACTTAGAAGGTTAATATTGTGTATTGTAAACCTCCCTAAGAAAGAGTGCAATTACTGAAGAAAGGTTTTTCTGGCGATTAGAACTGTCTATCTATAACATAGGGATGATTCAATTATTTGTATACGTATGCATATTATTGTTAGACACTTGATCGGAAAAGAAAGTATCATTTTATTACAAACTTAATTGCCAGTGGATGTCGGGTTGTCCACTATAAGACTTTAATGTATTGGGTTGCATTAAATGTGATTCGATTACACGATCGCCGATATCTGATGATCTTTGATTTTGGTAACATTGATGATATGAGCAAGATGTGAAACTCTAACGGTTTCATAACAACCATTATAAAAATTGAATTGGTAGTAACCTTTAAAATCTATACATTAAATGTAGTTGATAACAAACTAAATCTCGTGTTGTAGTTGAATGAACACCAGCCACATGATGGCGACAGAATCAAGATAATCGAGACCGTTGATTTTGCTGTGCCTATTAATTAAATGAATACCGTAAGATTTTGGCTGAATCAAGTTTGAAAAAGTCCTTGATCGAGACAGAAACTAAATATTGTGGTGTAGTTGAATGAACACCATCCACATGATGGCGATAGAATCAAGATAATCGAGACCGTTGATTTTGTTGTGCCTGTTAATTAAATGAATACCGCAAGATTTTGGCTGGATCGGGTTTGAAAAAGTCTTTGATTGGGACAGAAACTAAATCTTGTGTTGTAGTTGAATGAACACCATCCACATGATGGCGACAAAATCAAGATAATCGAGACCGTTGATTTTGTTGTGCCTGTTAATTAAATGAATACCGTAAGATTTTGGCTTAATCGGGTTTGAAAAAGTCCTTGATCGAGACAGAAACTAAATATTGTGGTGTAGTTGAATGAACACCATCCACATGATGGCGATAGAATCAAGATAATCGAGACCGTTGATTTTGTTGTGCCTGTTAATTAAATGAATACCGCAAGATTTTGGCTAGATCGGGTTTGAAAAAGTCCTTGATTGGGACAGAAACTAAATCTTGTATTGTAGTTGAATGAACACCATCCACATGATGGCGACAAAATCAAGATAATCGAGACCGTTGATTTTGTTGTGCCTGTTAATTAAATGAATACCGCAAGATTTTGGCTTAATCGGGTTTGAAAAAGTCCTTGATCAAGACAGCAACTAAATCTTGTGTTGTAGCTGAATGTATGGCGGTCATGTGACTGCGGCACAGTGAAGATGGTCGAGGCCATTGATTTTGTTGTGCACATTATTGATTTTGTTGTGCACATTAATTAAACCACTACCGTAAAAATTTGGCTTAATCAGGTTTGGAAAGGTACTCCTTTGGCAAAAATTTAAAGTAGTTTTTGGAATATTCATTTGGTTTTTATTAAAAAAAATAATTCACAATTGTTAGTTTTGCGTCAAGTTTGCGTGATTTATTGGTTCTTCTCGACGAGAGGAATCCAAAAAGTATAAAATTATGGTCAAAACTATTTTTTAATAAAGCCGAAAATAAATCAGTTTATTGGATTAATTTTGGCTTTATTAAAGAAATGTTTTGACCGCAATTCTATATTTTTAGATTCGTTTCGTTGAGAGGAACCAGTAAACCACCAAAACTTGGGGCAAAACTAACAAATGTAATTATTTTTTTTTAATAAAGACACAACGAATAAACCAAAAAACTAGTTTTTTGTTTTCTGCCAAAGGAGAATCTGTATGTTATTTCTTTAAGTTAATGTTATTTTTATATCCCAAATTTATTCACATGAAAATCCAAAAATCCCCCCAAATTTTTTCATCCTTAAAACCTTCCCCAAAATATTTCAAAGTGAAAATCAAAAACTCCCCCCAAACTCTTATTCAATTTTTTATGACTAGGAAGGAGGAGAGGGGATTTCTGCTAGGATTCACTTGTACTTTGCTTTCCTTTTTTTTTTTTTCATATGGACGGGAGGAGATTTATGTTACAATCTCAGATTTCCGTTTGTTTTTCAATGTTCTGTTGGTGTGATTGCTATCATGACCATTAACTCTTAATTTTATGGACAGGAACCCCGATTATAGGAAGGACGTATTCCTGCTGCTCGAAATGGAGTTCTTGTGCATCCCTTGAAGCTTTTTTAAAGTTGGGTATAAGGTTTCCTCAATTTTGATTGACTTGAGTTTAGTACCATGTGAGTAGCACATGATGTCCGCAGTTTATGAATTTTCTTAGAACAAATATTTGTCAACGAGAATGTTTCTCAAAGTATTCCCCTGTATCCTGTCAATTTTGTCGATCTTGTGTTTTTTATCTTCATTTATTGAGCCATCACGGTTTTACTGTTCATCCATTTTTGAAGAAAGTGATTTCAGCTTCCATCTCTGGAATGGATCAGACTCTTATTGAGGAGAAATCATTTTATGCTCTTTGAGCGTTGCCCCAGAGCGCCTTTGAACCAAAGTATGTAAAGCGCAAACAAATGTGCGGTTCAGAGCCTCTATGGAGCAATATTGCAGTGGTCCAGAGAAAGGTCCATGCTTTAGAAAGGACCAGAGATGAACACTAGCATCAAGAAAAGGAAGAAGGTGGTAACATCACAAATAGACTGAACGCATATTTTCCATTAATCAAGTGGTATATCATCCTTTTTGTAAGACTCACATACTTCCCAGCAATTTTACTGGGTACCCTTAACAAACATTCAGCAATAATGTATATATAATTTGGGGCACACGGTACCCTTACATGCCCCCCAGTAAAAGGGTTAGGAAAGAAACTCATGTACAATGCAGTCTAGAAACTTAGAACTAATGAGCCCAAAATATACATGCCCAGATTGGGCTCCTATTAGATAACCGAACATAATGATCCCAATATAGATTATGCATAATGGAATCTGAAAGGAAGACTCAAGAGCAGCAGCAGCCACATTGATAGAATCAACAGAAGCTCATCCAAGAGGGAAAAGATATGCTCATCCAAACAGCATCAACCCATATTTGAACAAGTGCAGACAAGAGATCCTGTTCGAAATGTCATACCAATATCAGCAACATCCCACATAAAGAGACCAAACTAATAACACCTCAGCAAAAAAGTATTGCTCTGTTTGCTGTTGATTCAAACAGGAACAAAACAGTAATATTGGTTCGACATCATAAACGTTCCAGGTATAAAATAAATGCCATCTGACACAAATTATAGCAAGTAGAGAAGTGCAGTGAGCATCTAACCAAACCTCCCTAGGAAAGTATTGTGAGTTAGTTCGTAACTCAATTGCGATCGTGCAAATATACAACAATCATCATTTCTGATGGACGTACTTGTGTCTCTTAACGCTTGTACCACAAAATGTTAATGATAACAAGTGTAAGACACCACATGGAGTGTTTTGCATGTAACCCGACATGTACACATGTTTGAGGCATTTCTGTACTCCTATTGTTTATGTATCTCACTCAAACAGGACTTCTCCCAAAAAGTTTGAGGCATTTCTCTATTTGACTCAATCTGGACTACTACAGTACCTGGAATGAAGTACTGCTCATGTTTCATTTACCATTGTGGAACAAAGAAAAGGGTACCTGATTTAGGCCGTCTTCTGGATTTGGCAATATGAGGTATGAACACTCCAGTTCCATTCCTATACCTCCACAAGTTCAAAAGCAAGGTGGTTACTGCATTACTCCATAACCGTTGGGGAGCAAACTTCATGCAAGTACCTAAAAAGTCCTTGTCAGCACCGTGGCAGAAACAAGTACATACATTGCACAAGGAAATTCAACAGGTAGATAATCTGCACCTCATTCACTAAGATAATCCATGTTTAGAATCAAAGAGAATGAACAGATGTGTGTTTGCATAGGAAGAAAGCACAGATGAGTCAATGCTTGGTTACTGACAGATAATAGCATGAACGATGGATACAGGTTACCCTGCTGCCAGCTCATGGTCCCTAAGGTATGCTGCACAAAGTTACCAACTATTGCAACTATAGCATTCTCTCTCTCTCTCTCTCTCTCTCTCTCTCTCTCTCTCTCTCTCTCTCTCTCGTGCTTTTGATTTTCTCATGCCCGTGAATCAAGAAAAGCGGAGTGAACCTACCGGTTTGACCATTTCCAACAAGGAGTTGGCGACTTTTCAGTGACATAATTTTGGTACCTGCACCAGTAAATAAATCACCAAACTGAGTGTGTGATCGCCCAAAACATGTAAAAACAATGTAATTCAGCAAGGGCAGAAAGCAAAAGATGAGCTAGAAGTTACTGTATTTCTTCAGTCCCTGCATCTCTGGAAACCCTCTGAAGAAAAAGAAACAACAATTGCAAGTTCAGCTACTGACAGAAGTCTCAGGACCTTGTGCGTGTTAATTTGAAACCCACTAAAACTCACCAAAATGAGAATGCTATAGTGCCTAAAAGTAAACGAATATGAAGTGCGGTTCAGCGAAGGTGCAAAATCCAAGAATCACAACTCCAAAATCAAGCACAGGAAGTAAAAACGACAGTTGCAAATAGATTTAAAAACCTGAAGCCGCGAAGTTAAGGATCTCTCAACAGCAGCCCAAGCTTCCATTCTTTTGGCAGTCTCCTGTTATCATCACAGAAAAGAATTGAGCCAACCAAAAAAAAAAAAATTTAGAGGAAATATTTACTGCATAAAGCTCCTACACAAATCTCAATTAGAGCACAAAAAAATCTTGAATTGATACAACCACAATCAGAGCACACGATATCCCAAAACAAATCTCCAATTCCATACTTGAAGCACACCAAGTATAATAATGTTGTGAACAAAACTCCTAAAACTCATATAAAACTCATAAACTGAGGAGAAACTAAATTTCTCATTACAACTAGAACAAATAAAATCATATTTACAACTAATAAATTCTTTCCAAAATAGAGCGAAAAAACTTGTCACTTCATGTATTGTCGATCCACGTTCCTTCACAATCTCCTCGCATGTAAGATGAAATAGAATCATCTAATCCAGCAAATGTATCGACTTCTGGAAAGGTTGTGTCAAAGCCTTGATGCTCAGCAAAGCAATCATTGAGCTCATCACTACCGTTACAAGGATATTGACGTTGAGGAGGTTCTAGAACAATGGACCATTTCGGATCAAGTTGATCTTCAACATAAAAAACTTGTTTGGCTTGTGAAGCCAAAATGAAGGAATCAGATTTGTGGCCTATCCTTCCAAGCTCAACTAGTGTGAAGCCAAGTTCATCCACTTTAATCCCCCTCTTGTTGTCCACCCAATCGCACTTAAATACAGGAATCCGGAATGCATTATAATCAAGGTGCCATATCTCTGTAATTACCCCATAGAAAGTCATATCTGCAAAAATTGGGTTTTTGTCCCTGTAACCTGTAACTTGCATTGTTCTTGCCACCATGCTAACTCCACTATTTTGGGTGACTCGGGACTTATCACGCTCTTTTGTGTCATAACGACGACCGCTTATGATGTAGCCTGAATACTTTACCACATTTAGGGATGGCCCTTGCGCTATCCACTTTAAGGTATCAGAGATATTATTTTCGCCATTTAATTCATCTGCAACCTGCATGTAGTTGAATAATCGAATACTTATCTAAATTCATTATCATAATAGATGTAAAAAGATAAGTGTGTACTTTATTAGATACCTTGTCACGTAGCCAATACAAGAATGTTTTGTTATGTTGAAGCTGTAGCCACTTTTGACTTTTAGATTGACGAGGATGTTGTAGCTTCAAGAACTCCATGTGCTTCCTAACATATTTGAAGCAAGTACTATATGATTAGCTAACAAATATACCTCTTTTCAATAGAAGAAAACATTTATTTACGAAGGTGGAGATATAAATGTCTTACTCAATATAAGGTTGAACATCATTTGTGTTTTCTAACACATAACGATGTGCCTGCTCCCATTCTTCGCGATCAATGGTGACAACATTACCACCTGGTAAAGGCCTTTCAATTTCTGTATTATCAGCTGTCATGTTCCTGGCATTGGGAATCCCAATTGGATGTACTCCAGATAAATATTCCGCGCAAAACTCTACAGCTTCTTCTACAATATAATTTTCAGCAATGCAACCTTCTGGACAATTGTGATTTCGAACATAACCTTTTAAGACCTTCATGAACCTCTCAAATTGATACATCCATCGATAGTGAACTGGACCACAAAGTCGAACTTCTCTAACAAGATGCACTGTCAAATGAACCATGATATCGAAGAATGATGGTGGAAAGTACTTTTCAAGTAAACATAGTGTGGTCACTATATCTGATTGAAGTTTGTCTAATTTCGACACATCTATCACTTTACTACAAATAGCATTAAAGAAGAAACATAGTCTGGTAATCGCATATCTCACTTCCTTTGGCAGCACAGATCTTATTGCCACAGGTAGTAACTGTTGCATCAGAACATGACAATCATGTGACTTAAGACCATAAAGTTTCAGATCCTCCATTGACACAATACTTCTAAAATTTGAAGAGTATAACCTTCGGGAACCTTGAGTTCGAACAAAGTTTTGCAAACTCTTTTTTTCTCCTCCCTGGACAAAGTATAACATGCAGGAGGCAAGTATGTTTTCTTGGTTCCAACTTCTGGTGTCAACTCTTCCCGTCCACCCATAGCTACATGGTCAAGGCGAGCATTGATGCCATCCTTTGTTTTCCCAGGAATGTTAAGCAGGGTCCCCATGATTGCTTCCAATAAATTTTTCTCAATATGCATAATATCCAAGATGTGTCGGACTAGCAAGTACTTCCAATATTCAAGATTAAAAAAAAATAGACTTTTTCTTCCAACAATTTGCACCAGCACCATCTCGTGACCTCTGTGTTTTGTTTTTCTTTCCCCATACTGTTTCAATCCCTTCAACCTTACGTAATACCTCCTCTCCACTTAACGGTACTGGGGGTTCTCTGTTTTCTTGCTCTCCATTAAAAGCCTTTTTTTTGCTTCCTATATGGATGATGGCGTGAAAGAAATCTTCTATGACCTCTGTAAATAATCTTCTTGCCATGTTTCAATCTATGAGAACAAGTTTGCTCGCCACAAACTGGACATGCATAATAGCCCTTCACCTTGCAACCACTTAAATTTCCAAAAGCGGGTAAATCATTAATTGTCCATAGCAGTACAGCCTTCAAGCTGAAACATTCTCGCCGGTAAGCATCGTATGCTTCAACGCCTACCTCCCATAACATTTTCAAATCATCAATCAATGGTGCCAGATAAACGTCAATGTCATTACCAGGTTGTTTTGGACCAGATATCATGAATTTCCTTTTCATGCATAACCACGGTGGAAGATTATAGGTCAGAAGTATAACTGGCCAACAACTATACCTATTGCTAAGGGAACGGTGCGGATTTATTCCATCGGCAGAAAGAGCTAAGCGAAGGTTTCTTGGCTCCGCAGCGAAATCTGGCCACATGTTGTCCACCAACTTCCAAGAAGGGGAGTCTGCAGGGTGACGTAGTAGGCCATCAGATTCTCTTTCATTAGCATGCCATGTCAAGTTCTCTGCTGTTTCTATTGAATTATACGTCTTTCGGAACCTCGGAATAGGTGAAAAGTACCATAAAACTTTAGCAGGCACACCAGTTCTAACTTCAGTGGAATTCTTTTTCAACTTCCATCTTGATGTTTGGCACGTTGGACATGAAGTCTCATCTTTCAACTCCTTTCTATAAAGTACACAATCAAAGGGACAAGCATGTATTTTCTCATATTCCATTCCCAATGCAGCCAATGTCTTACCCGCCTCATACATAGATGATGGTAGTTCATTACTTATCAGTAGCATGTCACCAAACATCTTTAGTAGGTTTGAAAACCACAAATTAGATATCTGACTTCCAGCTTTGAAATTAAACAAATTCACCAATGCAGACAACTTCGTATACTTTGTGCAACCAGGATACAATGGTTTTTCTGCATCTTCAAGTAGTTTCTTAAACTTATCAGGATTGGTCGTGCAGTCATTGTATGCAGCTTCAATCATTTCTGCTACCTCTGGTGTAACATTAAGTGAATCTGTTTGAACTTCTTGATGAAAAAATTCTTCTTCATTGACACACGGTCGTGATGTAGCATTGGTAGTTGGTTCTCCGTGCCATGTCCATGTTTGATAACTTTGATCAATACCCTTACAAAAGAGATGATTTTTTATCTCACGAAGAGGTTGCTTTTTCAAGTTCCCGCACACTATGCATGGGCATCGAATGGAATGGAAATCTTTTGCATGGATAATAGCAAAGTTTAAAAAACTTTCAACCCCATCCTCATAGTCTTTTGACCTTCGGTCCTTGAGCATCCAGGATCTATCCATCCTAGCTGTATAGAAGTAGCAAGAGAAAAAAATCACACTATGGAATAAGCAAAGAAAAGAAAGGAAAACAAGAGATTCTACAATATGAACAAAGTTGCTTTTAATTTGGGTTTGGCAAAGTAGCCGAAAGAGGCAGAATGCAGGGGAACTATAGTACGTCGGCAAACTGCTGACAAGCTCATAGCTTTAAAAAAACTACTTGAAATCTTTTAAATTGATGCAAAAAAACTGATTTTGGTGGATTGGCTGGTGGAGGTTTCTGAGGAGTACAAGCTTTGCTCTGATACTCTCTTCATGAGCATCTCTTACAATGATAGATTTTTGTCAACAAATGCTCTCAATAGGTAGAGGCTCCAGTTGCTGGGTGTTTCTTCAATGCTTGTAGCATCGTAAGCTTTCAAACCCTCTAAAACTACCCTATGTGATGAATAATTTCATAAAGATAGAAACAATGATAACCCCTGCAACTACAAAGCATGACAACAACAAAGAGACAAATAGTTGGCTACTGCACTCAGCCTTGTAGTTCTATAAAGTACAGGACTAGCATAAGATGAATGGCAGCCGAATCCAACCATCATCCATATTCAACAAGTCTGAATCCACCTTGAACCACATCTGGACTTTATGAAAGCAATGATGGCAATGAGATTCTTTCAAACACCATAAAATATATGAACAAGGTGCTGCAGCAAGAGGCCACAGTTGAACTTGTCGACAACTAACTTGTACTCGATGGTAGAAGGGATTGATAAAACACTGTCTCTGGAAATTAATCGTATCTTCTTTCAAGGAATCAAGTTTTGCCATATGTTATGATGCCGCGATAGCTAGGGATTGAAATCTCGCTAAATGACATGTTGGCTAGTCTTCATTCATCACTTTAGATTACCAGGAAAAGATGTCTAAGAAATAGTCTACTTTACCATTAAACAGCAAGTTTTTGCTAGCAAAAGTTCCAAAACATCAATTGTGCAGCCTATATTGGCATTCAGACCCCCGCAAACAGTTCCCAAACTACTCCAACAGTAATGCAGACTCTTTTTTGTTACAAAAACAGGCAACTTATTAGTATGGTGTATGTTAGATAACCTTTCTTATGATCATTTTTTTGACTGCCAGATTTAGCTTTGGATTCATCTAAAATAGCGTGATATTGATCAACTTAGTAAACCAATTAGTGATTTCCAGATTGAATACCAGAATATTAGATGAATATTATGGTTAACATACAATTTTCAGCAAAATAAATCTGGAGGTGTCTAAGAGGCAAATCATCAAACACGTAGAAGTCATTCAATAATGCAAACAAGGATTACATGATTCAGCAGTACTGAGCCAATATCCAAGTGTTAATCTACTCCAATTCAATAATATGAAAAGTCCTTTCCAGCTTCATAGTGGAATAGAACCCAACATCAATTCCAACCCCATTAGGTCAGTCCAATAAACGGTTCACAACCAAAGATTGCAATAATGAAGTATGTACCTCGGATGAATTAGCGACCAAAGATTTTGGCTCGATCTACAAGCAGGAGAAATCCACCAATTCAAACTGAAAGTGTATCAGGCCCGGTATACAATATGAGTTCCAACCTAATTTGGATTAGGCCTTGAAACGTGAATCATCAAAAGTCTCGGACACAACCGTTTGATTCAGTTGGGGAGAGAGAGAGAGAGAGAGAGAGAGAGAGAGAGAGAGAGTTGGAGTCAGGTTTGATATCCGCTGACCAGAGAAGAAATTTTTTGGTCGTATGTGGAGGGAAGGCTTAAATTTGGGCGTGAGATCGATCGGGGTAATTGCAATTTGGTCGTGGAGGGAAGGGACTGTAATTAATTTGTATGCCAAAATACTTCTTTCCATCTCGGTTTTTCAAAAAAACTTTTCCATCTCAGTCCTTGTTAAAAACGAGATATATTCTCCTACTTACAATCACACTTTATATGTCAAAATACTTTTTTCCATCTCGCTTTTTCGAAAAAACTTTTCAATCTCGGTTCTTGTTAAAAGCGAGATATATTATCCTACTTACAATCACACTTTTTAAAGGACCGAGATTAAAGCTTAATTTTCTTTTCTTTTTTAATCACGTTTTTTAGATGATCGAGATTAAAAGTGTTTTTCATCTCGGTTTATAAATTTAACCGTGATAAAAATTCTAGCTCCTATTTTTTTATCACGCTTTTATAGAAACTGAGATCTTTCTTATTTTTTAAGCGTGATCATTAGACCTTTTCGTAGTAGTGTTTGCTTTGGAATAAGTCGAAAGAGGTAAAGGATGGTGCTGGTCCTAACCAAAGACCTTTTCCTCCTCACAACGGTCAACGTCATAGAGCATTGAGGAATTCGGATCTCTCTTTTTAACAATCTCCTTCAGGAGATAAAGGAGTCAACAAATAGTTTGACAAAGGTCATTAAGGAGATAATGGCTTTCTTCAATTGGATGTAGAAGATAATTCAGCCTTTGTGGCCGAATTAGTTTTTAAGGGGGACAACATATCTCCTAACAATGTTATCCAGCCAGAAGACTTGGAGGCCCCACTAGCAAAGCTGAAAGATCTGACAGAAGTTGTTCGAGATCCTTTGGAGGAGGATTGCTTTGCTTGAGAATCTGGAGAAATACCAAACTTCTGTTCAATCCTCCTTAAGGAGAAATAGGGGGGCCTAAAGGAGATTTTTGTCCCAATGTTATCACTAAAAAATCCTACGGGCCACAATTTTCGGCAACCACCAACCTTTCTTCTCAACAAGGGGATCAGGAGGTATCAAAGTTTTGTATAACCTGATTCTCAAAAGTACAAAGAAGAGCTGAACGAGTTTCTTCAAATGCCAAAACCGTTGAGCTTTAAGCCAAGACTATTTCCAGGAGATGCTGGCTTACTGCTAGAGGAAAATTAGAAGGGACGGTTTGCAACACCATTCTAAGCCTTCCAGGGGAGTTCTTCAAGTTTTCTCCTATCAACAACACAACTTTGGTAGGCATGAGAATGTGCAAATTGAAATTCCTCTTCACCTTTGGCCGAATAAGGTCAGTGCCAACAAAAATGGCAGGAGATCTTGAACGGCCATGAATAAGGTTTCAGGAGATAACAGAGCCCTTTATTTGTTTCACTTTCTGTTGAGAAATGGAGCAGGGGTAATTCGTTTATCCTACATATTTACATCTTCTAGAAGAATGCAGGAGTAGAAAAACCTCTTGTAATATAAGAAGATGGTAGATCTCCTAGATGGGCATAAAAGATAGTAACTGGTGGCTCAAGGGCCATATTCTCTCAAAAGCAACAATTTCCTGTCCTTACATTCAAAGAACTAGTCATGGAGTTTATTAAAGACTAGCTTCTATCTACTTTTAGGAGGGAATTTACGAAGGCGCAGCCTACTAACTCAAAGATCCTTGGTTTCTCCTAGGCTGTTCAAAGCTTATACATTTAGTGTTGCTGAAGCAAAGGAGATTTTTTATTATTTCATGGCCGACAATATGTTTTGTCTACTCGGCTATAAGATATCTACTTGAGAAGAAAAGATTGAGGATTCTGACACCAGCTCCTTAGGAGATAGGAGGTTTGGTGAGATCTGGAAGCTATTTACAGCAAGAGAAGTTTCCCTT
The DNA here is from genome assembly GCA_963854785.1 of Vaccinium vitis-idaea. NCBI lineage: Eukaryota > Viridiplantae > Streptophyta > Magnoliopsida > Ericales > Ericaceae > Vaccinium > Vaccinium vitis-idaea. Next base: position 9,892,088 of record OY978217.1, read on the forward strand.
ATAAGAAGACTCAAAGTTGCATTGAACTTGGGAAATGATTACCTAAGGAGAATGCTAGATTTAAAGAATTGTGGTCAAGAAACAAAGAGAAGATTTTCTCCAGCCAACATACATGGCAGGAGAAAAAGTTATTCAGTCTTTACACACATTCGGCTTGCCATGGCCGAAGTGTAGAGAAAATTGGAGAACCCGATGATCAAAACACCTCATACTTCTTACCAGTAATTCAAAGTCAAGCATTCAAAACTCCTAGAGCCAAAGAATGCTTTGTCAAATCCCTAGAAAAGGAGCTTCAAAGGACTAGACAAACCATGAAATTGGCTAAGGAGGGATAGAGTCAAGGGAAATCAGATGGTTCCTCGCCTGCTTAAGGAGAAATTAAGGCTGAAGTACCAGCATGTCCAGAAGAAATCTGAATCTCTACCCCCTAAGGTATCATGAAACGATCTCCTTAAGCCCAAAGTTCTTCAAGCATAAACTTCAAACAATGGGGGGCAAGGGGGGCAAGGCCGAGAAGGAGATATCCCAATACAGTATGACTTTTTCCTCTTCGGCCAAATTTCCACGTAATATGGTGGTTTTTCTCTTGAGTCCATTCTTGGAGAAGGAGGGATAGCCTTCTTATATGCAAGGAGATGTTGAAGTAGTAGGAGATACTCCTATCATCCTTCAGGAGTCTCCTAAACTAGAAGACATTCATTCAGTTATTATTGTCTTGAGGAGAAATCATTAAGCTGTGGAGGCCTCTCCTATTTTGCAATAGTGAGATTGACCTATCAAGATAGGAGGAATGGACAAGCATGGATGGCTTATGGCCGTGACTCTTTCCAACAAAACCTCCTTGGAAGAGTTAAGGAAGATTACAATAAGCTGATCAAATACCTACCATGGATCAAGTCATGTACCTCCTATTATGCCCCTTGATGGAAAGTTCTTCTAGTTTGGCAACATTATCGTATCTCCACATTCAAGCTCTCATTTTTTGCTCAAAAAGAGATCTTGAGGGGGATAATGTTTGTAGCATATTTGGACCGCTCCTATTAAGGAGATCTGGTCCAAATAGTAAGGAGACATCATCGATATCTTTTGACATCTCAGCACGATATCTCCTGACATCAATATCTCCTGCCATGTGGCAACAATGTCTCCTAGTACGGATATCTCCTAACACGTGGCGATATGTGAGTGCATCTGTAATTATTTCAAATGCATGAAGCTTAAATCAAGGAAAGTGGGTGGTTGTTGCCACGTGAGATTAATCCCTCCAAGGAATTAGTTATCACTTTTTATGGGAAGTGGTTAGTAAACTGATTCCTAGATTTCAGGAGATACGGCTGAGGCTATGGCAAGTGGTCTCACTTTTTCCACATGTGGGTAGTTATAGAAGTGATGGGACACTTGGCGACCTAGGATTTAATTTCAGGAGCAGTTAAAATGGGTTAGAATGAGTCAAAGGGACACATGGCAGCTTGTGAAGACTTCTGAAGAAAGTGGGCAGAAGATGTGCTTAGTGGGTCCGAAATCTCCTGAACCATTCATAGGCAAATGATGCCTATAAATACAAGTCATTGTGCAACATTACGATGGCCCACGCACCAAAACCTCACATCAGCATGTAGTTTTATTTCCTAACTATCGAGTTAGTCGATTGTTTCCTTCTCAATCATGTCTCTTATTTCTCATCTCTTTTCTTCTCCTTCTCCTTCTCCTTCTTCTTCTTCTTCTTCTTCTTCTTCTTCTTCTTCTTCCATGTCTCTGGAGAATTTCGTGTCAACACTTTCATGGTTTTTTGTAAAAAACAATTCTGCTACTAGGATTCTTCACTTAAAATTTGTAACACGAGTAAGTCGGTTGTATAAGCTCATCTGCTCCTCAGTCCTTCACTCCTCCCATGTGCAAAATATGTGAGGAAAAATGTTATACCCAGCATTGAAATATTCTAATACCCGGCCTACTAAATATTGCAAAAAAGAAAAAAAAAAGAAGAAGAAAAAAAAAGAAAAGTTGTAGATAAATGCATTTGTGAGAAACTAATAGTATGAAGACAAATTATGTGGTCTTGGAGATATACTCCACGTGGGAGTATGCATGAGTTCATGCATGGGCATCTTTGGATTATCAACAAAGATAAGGAGACAAATAAAAATAAAAATAAAAATAAAAATAAAAATAAAATAGTGGAAGGGGCCATGTGTCATGCATCAAACCTCTTTGGTGAGGAGTCACCATGTGGTATGTTAAAGGTGTTCCGGGAAGAGTAAGAAAGGGGGACTGGGGGAGGAGGACAAAAAAGGCCAGAGATGAGGCTGCATGTCTTCTAAAAGGGGGATTTGGGAGAATCAGAGGAGGAATGGAGGGTTTGGACATGGTTACGAAAAATCATGGTGGCATAAGAGGGTGAATTGTTAATTCTATTTAGATGTAATTAAGGGAGCTACATGGGTGGTGATGTTAGAGTCAGCCATCGGCTAGTTTGATTCTAAATTTTGCGGGTGGGGTGTTACAAAAAATGACCATGCATAGTGATCTTCAAGTACGTAGAAATGATTACAAAACTTTAAATTCAGTGATAAAAGCCGATCGTGCAATTTGTTATGCAACTACGATAATCTTTATATACTTCATAATCTTTATATACTTCAGCCGTCAGATCAGAATCGTTCATTTTTTATAATGCGTTAAAAATAAAATATTTTCAAAAGTCAATTTGATCGGCTTTTCTATGAACAAATTGAGTTTGTGCAACAAAAAATGGGAGGCCAGCTACGTGTAATTTGAAGTAAAATTTATTTTTTTCCTTCCATAAACTCGATTTCTTCATGTACAAAATGAAGTCTCACCAAATTGATTTGTGGTAAGGTTGCCCTTCGATTCAAATCACATTTTAGCGAAATATTGAAAGAGGATTGGACCTTAACATTGAAATATATCATTCTAATAATATCCAAATCCAAAGAAGAAGAAAGAATTCTCTCTCTCTCTAAAAGTTTTTGTGAAAAATTCCAGAAATCAGTTTTTTTTTTTTTTGTGAAAAATCTGAGTCGTTCAATAGCCTTGAGGTAACTGTTCGATTGCGCTTGTAAAAAATCAACTCAATCAGGATAATTATTGGTAGTTGATCGAATCTTTCGATTTTTCATTCATAATTTAGGACCCTAAGCTTGAATGAATATTGGAGAATAGTTTGATAAATGTGTGCTTGATTTCATCGTGATCTGAACCGTAAATCTTATTAAGAAGAGTATTGATAGAAAAATTTCTCTTGATCCGACAATGGTAGGTATCAATTCAACTCACATTTGTAAAATTATCTTTGCGTTTTGATAACTATACATGTCAGATCAAAATAATTTTATTATATAAATTCTCTTCGCAACAACCTTTACAATATCTATGATAGGTCACTGGAATTAATACATGACACACAATTATCAAACTTATCTTTAAAATTCATTTTGAACTTAGGGTCTTAAATTCTGAATGAAAAATTAAAGGATTCGATCAAGTATATATAATTATTCAATTCAACTGAATTTTTATAAGGCAATTGAAAAATCATTCTAAATTAATAAACGGCTCGAATTTTTCACAAGACCAAAAGTGACCCCCTAGGTGGAGTTCCTGGATCCGCCACTGCCTGCCGCAGCCCCTTCCGAACTCTCAGCTCACCGATCAACATTCATGGTCTGTGGAGTTCTCCCTTCTCCGCCATGACGTCGACAATCATTTTGGTAAAACCAGAGGTCGGCTGTTGGTTGTTTTGGTAAAAACAGAGGTCCACTCTAGTATGGATATTCTATCCCCTTTCTTTTGTACAGGTTGATCTCGTTCTCCATCTGATTTGTCTTTTCAAGATGTACCCAATAATTCGTTTTTGCCCATGCGATCCACCTGTGTCCTGTGAGGTCATGGGTAGAAGACAAATCGAATTCCATGAGGTAGCCCATTTAAGTAAAACCCTTAATCACTTTGTCGAGATCACACGAGTGGATCAAAGCAGTCTGGGCTAATATGCCGCTTTGTTGAGCCGCTTGGGTCAGAAATGGACCACAATTTTTTTGTGCTATTTGGGTTCGCTGCCGGGTTCTAATTCTTCTGTTTGTTGCACTCGGAAGCTTAGCCACTGAAGAGATCGTTTTGTTTCTCCTTTTTGTTGCATGTATTTGTGTGGGATCATCTGTGATTGTGGTGGTTGCATGTGTTTGGGGGTGTTTGTTGTGTTCGGCCTTTTCATGCATTGTTCGACCTCCCTTTTCCCCTTCCCCTCTCGAAACTGATTAAACTGGCCTCTCGTCCTTTCCAATCGCTTCACGGTTGTGGTTGAGGTAATTCTCAATTGTGCATTTCCATATTCCCTTTCGTAGTACTTTAACATTATAGTTTTGAAGAGTCTTTTTTAGAAAAGAAGGGTTTTAAGAACCTAATCTTCATCTTGCATGCATGTCATGTGTCTTTTATTATTTAGCAGTGTTTGACCAATTCATGCAGCGTTTTATTATTTAGATTGGAATGGGGGCCTATTTTGGTCGCTTCACGACTATGGTTGAGGTAATGCTTATTTGTGCATTTCTATATACCCTTTCGTAGTACATCAATTGTTTCTTGATAGCAACAATTTGTCCTTCGTCTTGCATGCATGGTGATATATTGTGGTCCACAGAACGTTTGGTTATCAGTTAGAATGGGTGGTGGGGGTGGTTACTGTTATCTGGGTTATTGGGCATTACATTGATTTCTTTAGGGGTACTTCATGGAATGTTTGCTGTAGTGGGACAATTTTGGAGTTGTGGTGCTTAATTCTCGGCGTCGCATTATTGGACTGGTTGACCTGGCTTGTTGTCTAGAATGGTTTAATGGATAGACTGGGGGGGCTTATTTTGTTCCATTTGAGATCTAATAAGGTAAGGAAGATACAAATGAATTGGCATTCTCCGCAATAGTGCTTTCTTATTTCCAGGGTTGCCTCTTTTTCTAGCGGTTTCTCTATAGATTTTAGCGCTCTGTAGTTGGCCTCAGCCATCTAGTTGCACAACACCTAATTGTACTGCGCAGCTGTTGACTATATGTGCAACAGTCACTTGGTTTGTATAAGTCAATTTCTGCATGGAAGCCTCGTTTTATTTGTAGAGATACCGGGACAACAACGTATATTGATCGCGGACTTGTGATGACGGAATTAAACAAGCTCTGGATATATATCCTTCGTTTGTTTTGGTTTCTGTTTTATATTCTTGTCGTCTGTACGTTGTTATTATTTTGTTGCTTTTGTATCCAGTAGTTTGTAATAGCATTTCGTTTGAAATGAAATTCTCACTTCCGGCAAAAAGTAAAAAAGAAAAAGGATTATTCTGTTTAAAACATATCGTCATAGTACATGGTTTAACACGAACTGAAAACAAAACACAACACAAATTCAAAATCAAACACAGATGAGTACATCAGGCCCACACAGATACTAGTACATGACTATCAACCGGAAGGGCGCGATCGGATATCCTCCGTTATTCATACATATTTAAACACGGTGCAAGGATATTGTAAATAACACTTATAACCTTACTTCCCTCCTCCATTACGGGAAGCCACCATGACCTCCTCCGTAACCGTAACCGCCATTTCCATATCCGTATCCGCCATGTCCGTATCCGCCGCCCTGTCCATATCCACCATAACCGCCATAATACTTGGCATCACCTGTCCCACTAGACTGTTCAGCTGCACAAATGATAAATATGCTCGAATAGTTTAGAGGTGATTAGAAACAAGTGTCACAAGACTATATACTATGACCATATTCAAGCGAAAGGCCGGGTTGAAAATTGAAAAATCAATGATGACAAGCAAGCGAATGAAAGAAAGGTAAATCCATGGCTTAATGATTGTATAAAATAAATAAACTTAGTTTAGATAAAACTCACTAGAAGTGGAAGTGGAAGTCTCAGCCAAATCCCTAGCTGTCACCTCAGAGTTAAAGAGAAGAACAATGGCCAGAAAAAGGCCAAGGAAAACAATTGCTTTGGAACCCATTTTGATCTTTAGTTGATTGGATGGAATATGATTGAATGAAATTGAAGTACAAATTCAATGTCAATTTATAGGCTCGGAGAGATACCAGCTGGGGTGTGAGTACAATTGTACACGTTAAAATTGTTTGACGAGATAATCTTTTTTACGCAGGATCCGTTAAAAGGGGGTTTGCACCGAGTAAATCTCCGTTGTCCATCCCATGATCCAACGGCTTGGATGCTGTGCAGATTTTATTTTATTTCTTAAACCCAAGATGCTTTTAATGAGGAGAGAGAGAGTGCACGGCGTCCGAGCCATTAGATCTCGGGATAGACGATGTGGATATGCTCAGTGCAAACCCCTTTTTACAGATTCTTCGTAAAAAAGATTATCTCTTGTTTGACATACCATGAGGCTACGACATGGTTGATTAAGTCAGTAAATTTTTATTTTTTTTGGTTGCATCAGTAATTTTTGTTTTTATGCTTGTCCCCGCCATATAAACTTGAAACTTGTAAAGATTGGACCATGAAAATTGAATCAATGACATCGTATATGATGATCCCTTGTGTACAAAGTCCCTCATGTAAAGCGAAAAGGGACCGATCAGTGCTGCATTTGACAATCCAAAATCGTTCATTTTGGTATTGTCACAAGAAAAATAGACTACCATACTTTGATTGTTTATTTCTGTTCGGAATGAATATGCATGATTTGAAAAAGCCTTTGATGATCTCAAATAGAATTGGTTTTTTTGCATTGATGTTAAACTCATCGAAACCTACTCAATGAACAATCGGGGTTGTGAAATATGACAGTGTTTGATCCCATATTTATTTATTTTTTATCGACAAAGGAGCAAAATATACTAGAACTTGATAAGGGTACATCGAGGGGGTCAACAAAATGTTGAAAGCCCAAAAGCAAAGGAAAAGCAGAAGAAAGCGAAAAGGAAAAAGCAAAAAGCAATTGCAAAGGGGGAAAACTAAATTCTGATGCGCCTAATGGCATCGAGATTGCCAATAAAGACTTCCACAAAGTACGAGCTCAAGTTATTGAGACCTTTGATCCAAAGAGCAACCCTTATTTTCACCAATTCTGCACAATCTTCCCAGCAGGAGATCTTGTTGTTGAAGATGAGGTCATTCCGAGATTTCCAAATTAACCAAATAACCAAGAAGAAACAATAGTTCCAACATTTCTTTTCCAAATTTTTGAAAGGGGTGGCAAACCAAATCTGAGAGAGAGATGATAAGTTTGGGGGGCAGACCCAAACCATTTTCCACCATCTGATAATTGCGGACCATACATTCCAGGCAAAATTGCACAGCAGAAGAAGGTGATTCGGTGATTCTCACGAAGACACACAAAGAGGGCAGAGGTCTTGACTGAAAGTGATGATGTTGCATCTGGCGAGGGTAGATCTGGAGGAGATAAGTTTGGAGGTCTTGATCCCGTTTTGATCATATGGAAAATGGATCATCACACGATCGGATGTCGACTTGTGCAAATTAAATTGACCGTAAATTTAAAATAGCAAATAATAGATGTTACAAAAATGTAAGGATACATGAAAAGTACTCCCAAAAGTGTCTAAGAAAGAGGAATGAATGATTTAGACCGAGTCATTCATTCCCATTTTCTGGACACTTTTATCATACTAACCCTCAATAAAACTCATTCCCGCCACACAAAATTTTGCTACTTCACCATTTGTACTATTACAATAATGTTGCAATAATACGACCATATAAAATTATAGTGGTTTCATAGAATCTTGTCCATCGATCTACATACATACTCTTTTCAAAAAGATTTTAATTACTACAAAAAATAATTTATAAAACAATACAAGAAGGTAGTGTGACCCTGCTATGCAATAAAATCTTAAGAAAGTACTGATTATTAGCTTGTTCAAATAGATCATGTATGGGCACCTGTTCCATATTTTTTTTAAAAACATTGGGGGGTGGACCTATGCAACTTTAAACTTCCTTCACTCCTTATGTGAAATAATGTTAAGGAAAACAAAAAGATTGACCATGGTCTTTGAACAAATTTTCCAAGATAAGTCGACGTGCACATCTTGTCTCTAGGACACCTGAGTTCTAAAATAATTTAAAAGATAGAAATAAGACAAATGATTTGTTAAGCACTATAACTACTATATCATATCCGTTAAGCTAGCGTGCACGTTTTGCAAAAATAAAAAAGATAAAAATCAACAAAACCCGTAGATATATGTTTATATCACCATCAAATTAGAGTCGGCCAATTTACTTACCCAAAAAAAAAAAAAAAATTAGAATCAGTCAACTAAAATAGAAACAAGTCCAAAAGAGTTAGTAAGTTTTTCAAAAATAAAACAGTTATAAATAAACAAAACAAGTAGATATACATATTTATATCACCATCAGATTGGAATCAGTCAAGTAAACAAGTGCAAAAGAGATAGATACGACTCTTTGAAAAATGAGACATAGGAGAACAAATTGGTGCAGAACTCTTCCAACTGGTGCAGATAAACCGTTGAGTAACTTTTTTTTTTTCTTTTAATGTTTCTGGATGTCACAGATCCTTCTATGAAAACATGTTGCTTTTCTTGAGTTGTTGGTTTGAGTTTTCGATAGTTATATTTGAGTCTTGAGTCTTCATATAAGAGCGTCCAAAACATAGTTTGCTTCAGCAGGCCGTTGATTCTAGTGTTCCTTCATTGGGATTTTGATTATTTAGTTAGAAGCAGGGCCGCCCCAAGGTATTTAGGTGCCGTAGACCCAGTTGTCAAGTGATGTCCTTAATATTTTTACAACTAAACAATAATCTTGGAATATGGAATAATTTGTCTTTATATGCCTATCAAAATTTGTCTATATATGATTGTAATGTATGTAGGATGCCAACCTCGTTGGAATGCTACATTTGATTAATAAATATCTTTTTCGCCGTTAAAAAAAAAAAATTCTTGGTCCATCTTGAACAATAAATATACTTTGGATCTAGCAGCATAGAAGTCTCCTTTGATAGTTTATGAAACGCGTTCAATACATATGGGAGCTTCAAATTCCTATATTTAAATCATTTTTTGACAAATAAAACACCTAAAAACAAAGTGATATAGGATATGATTCGAATTCAGACAAAAGTGGTGTAATACATTCACCTTACCATTAGACCATGAAGAGCATTCATATATATTTTGAAAAAAAATAAAATCAATATTCATACCTCTTCTTGATTGCAGCCCCTTTTTTGGCCCAAAATCGATATCAGAGGCCCCAAGGCACGGGCCTGGTTGGAAGATAGATTAGCAATGATGTCGGGAGCACAACAGTGGGAACAAGTCTGTTTTAATTTAAAGATCGATCTTGGTATCAAATGTTAGCCTTCTTTTTTTTGAACGGCAAAAAAGAATTTTATTAATCTCTGGAAACGAATTAAAAAGATCAAAGGCACCGCAAAAACGGCATCACAATGCAAAGAGACATCTCAACTAGGTTGGCACCTCTCCAAGCGACAATCATATGCCAACGCGGACCAAATTAAAAGGGAGATAACAAGTTAACCAAAAGTCAACCAAGGCATTACAACATCTCAGGCACTAAAACTAGATACAACTCTATAGTGTACATCCCAAAACACCTAACTGGATGATCAACTACAATCAGAGAGATTAGGCTATAATTCGGAATGATACCATTTAGTAGATTCCAGAGCCAAAGTCTTCACTTAATGCCCAAAATTCGGCCCATTAATAATATTACAATTTATAAATAAAAGTAATAATTAAGAGTTTGATACGGCAAATCCTTCCTCTATAAATTACATTTATTACAACCGGGTCGGATCTATGGCTTCTCCTATCCCTCTGTCTGGTTGTTCCCTAAGTTGGCAGCTCCTCCGGCTCCATAGGCCGCCTAATTGTAGAACTCCTCCTGTTCATCATGGTAACCTGACATAATACGTTGAAGTCGCCGAGCAACATCGTGGTATTATGTCAGGATCACACAAGTGCAACACCGTGAGTGACAACGCCCAGAGACAGCTTTACCCAAATCTTAACTAGCAATTTTAGAACAATATATATATATATATACAGGGTCAGGATCCAGTCCACACCCTTATGTCCACACCTTCATTTCCCGGTCAAATTTTCATGATCCGAACTGTCCAATGTGTTTAAAAGGTATTTTTAAGGGTTCACGCGAGAAATTAACCACACAAAAAAAAACACCTGGAAGGGCTTGATCCAAGCAGTTTTCGGTCTTTTTTTTGGCTGATTTCTCGCGTGAACCCTTAAAAACACCTTCTAAACACATTGGACAGTTCGGATCATGAAAATTTGATCGGAAAATGAAGGTTTAGACGTAAGGTGTGGATTGGATTCTGGTCGTATATATATATATACCCTGACCAAACTTTACGTCGACACCAACCCCTTCCCGCCCAAATGGCTAGGATCCAAACCGTCCAATGTGTTTATAAGGTGTTTTTAAGGGTTCACGTGGGAAATCAACAAAAAAAAATGACTAGGAAGGGCTTGATTCGAGCAATTTTTCACACAAAAACCGTTTTATATAGTTTTTATGAAAAACTGCTCAGATCAGGCCTTTCGCGGTCATTTTTTTTGCTGATTAATCGCGTGAACCGTTTACGGTCAGGATCCAGTCAGGACTCTCTGACCAAACTTTACATCCACACCATCCCCTTCCCAGTGAAATAGCTGGGATCCAAACCGTCTAATGTGTTTAGAAGGTGTTTTTAAGGGGTCACGTGAGAAATCAGCAAAAAAAAAAAAATAACCAGGAAGGGCTTGATCCGAGCAGTTATTCATAAAAATCGTTAAATTATGAAAAAATGTTCGGAATAAGCCCTTCCCGGTTATTTTTTTTTGTTGATTTCTCGTGTAAACCCTTGAAAACATCTTCTAAACACATTAAACGGTTCGGATCTTGAAATTTTGATCGGGAAATAAAGGTTTGAACATAAGGTGTGGATATAAGGGTGTGGATAAGCAGATTTTCCAGTCAGGGATCCTTGACTAGAGAATTTTTGGTGTTTTGAATGTTTTAAAAATTATTTTTGCAAATTCCGAGCCGTCCAATGTGCTTGAAATGTGTTTTTAAAGGTCCCCGCGAGAAATAACAAAAAAAAATAAAAAATATCAGGAAGACCTTGATCCAAGCAGTTTTTTACAAAAACTATACATATACAGTTTTGTGAAAAACTGATCGGATCAAGCCCTTCCCGATATTTTTTTTGTTGATTTCTCGCGGGACCCTTAAAAATACATTTTAAACACATTGGACGGTTCAGATCGTCAAAAAAAAATCAGGAATCTGGAGGTTCGAAACTCTGGAGTCCGGTCTAGAAGTATATATATACAGACACACACACTAAACTTCCTATCCAAACCCTTAAAATCCGGACTTCGTCCACACATCATAGATCCCGATCGAATTTTGACGATCCGAACCGTCCAATGTATTAAAAAGGTGTTTTTAAGGGTCCCCGCGAGAAATCAGCAAAAAAAAAAAATCTACCAGAAAGGGCCTGATTCGTGTAATTTTTCATAAAATAATATGTGTTCGTTTTTATAAAAAAACTGCACGAATGAAGCCCTTCTCGGTATTTTTTTTTTTGCTAATTTCATGCGGGGACCCTTAAAAACATCTTTTGAACACATTGGACGGTTCGGATAGTCAAAATTTGATCCGAAAAGTAGAGATCCGGATTTTAAAAGCGTGCGGGATCCTTGATAAGAAGTGCACTATATATATATATAGTGCACTATATATATATATATAAACAGTGATGGAGGGCTTCCACCCGCACCTCTCCCTTCAATCGTTGGATGAGATCCAACGACTTAGATTAAAAATTATTCTCGCGGGTTAAAAGGTGGGCGAACCGGGTTTAAACAAAATCGAGTCAGGTGTATTGGTTCATGGGTCATGACCCCTTTTCCTTTCTTCCTTTTCACTTCTGTCATTTGCAACACACATGAGAGAGAGAGAGAGAGAGAGAGAGAGAGAGAGAGAGACGACTGGAGTCGAAGGAGAAGAGATGGAGAATGCCAGATCAGATCGAACCTTTAGGGTAATGTTTCTCTCTCTATCGATCCTTTTTCTGTGTCGTTATAACTTTTTCTTTGAACGAACAAACCCTAGGTCGATTTCGTTCATTGTTGGTGCAGATGGTTGGGGTTTGAGGTAGATCAAAGGTCTCTCTCTCTCTCTCTCTCTCTCTCTCTCTCTCACTCACATCATAAAACCCTAACCAGGGTTTTGTATGCATGCTTGTGGTTCATAAATTGTTCTGGGTTGAACTATTCAGGAAAAAGTGTCGTGTACAACAACAGTCTTCGTATGAACCGTAGGGGGTACTTTGGCTGTTTTGAAGAACATAGAATTTAAATTTTTTTTTTTTTGGGTGAGTTGATCTCTCTTTGTTCGCTTGTGGTATATTAATTGTTCTGGATCAAACAACGTAGGCCAAAATCAGGTGTCAACAAATCTTCTTCAAAAAACATATAGGTACCCATCTATACTATTTTCGTATCATAACTGGCGAAGGGTTTGAAGTTTTGCAATGAGATGTAATCTTCAAAGTAATTCATCTGCTTTTGGTAATCCGTTACTTCTCTCTCTCTCTCCTCTCCCGTTTCCATGTATATATCGTGAGATGCTAATAAGAACATTGTATTATGATCTACAGGTTGGACCTTTGACATTTTTTAGCCCAAAGCGATTTGAAGTTTTCAACATGAAACTGCTAGCATTCAGAACTGGCAAAGGAAGACCATTGATTTTTTTTTCCCGATTGGAGTATCAAGCAGCGGAAATCGTCTCCCTCTCTATAATCACTTGAGTCTCAGATTTCATGTAAGACTCTAAGTTTCCAAGTCTCTTTTCCCATATCTTCCTCCAAAGATCCTAAGCCCCAACTAATTTTTAGAGTAAAAGTATTGTTTAGCATTGCCTATTTCTATGTTTAGATAAAGAATACAACAATTCTTTGGTCCCGCCAAATCGTCCGCTTTTCTCGTGCTCCTTAGTTTCTCTTTTTTTATTAGAGGCATAATCTTGAGCTTGAAGCCTCAATACAGTGGGATTAAATTCTGTTCTCATATCTTATGATAAATGTTGTTTTTGTCTAGAGGTCGCCTAAACAAATAACTGTTAGATACTTGATTATGTTGGTAGGGACTCCCTTTGAACATGGTACTTGCCCAATTGGTTTACCATTAAACAAAGTTGCTATTTGCTTGTTGTGCAAAAATAATCCAAATAAAGATTTTCCAGCCAAAGTTGTAGCAATATACAAATGAAATGTTCTAGTGAAAAATGTTACTTGGATAATTTCCGAGATAATTTGATTATGGCGTATGCCGCGTATCCCTAGAATAGAAACATTATTGTCAATTAGTATTATGGCTAATTATAAGCTACCTTTCTATGGTTGAGAGAATTTAATCAACTTAGTCAGAGGTGATTTCTGGCAAGACTGAAGCTTGGAAAGGGAGACCATGTCATGCGAAGATAGGATTTTTTTTTCATGGAAGCTGTTAGAAAACTACTTTATGTCCAAATTTGTAGTGAAGTTAAATCATACTAACATGTAGATCTAAGGCTTGTATGATTCGCCCAATTATTATCGTATTGGATCACAAATCTAGTTAAATTGCATTTCGAGCATGAAATGCAATAGCTGGCTGAAAAGATGGAAAAAGCCCTAGGAAAGAAAAAGAAAGAATTAGGTTTCTTCTCATCAATAAAATAAACCAATAAAAACCCATCCCATGAGATGAACCAATAAAACCCCATCTTTTTCTTCCCTCGGATAAATGATTTTGGTAGTCATATAATGGAAACAAGTAGTTTGGGGATGGTTGTGCCCCGTCAAAATGCAGGGGGGACTATTTTACTATATGAACTTGAAAAAAAAAAAAGACACGTTATTGAAACCATGAACGGAGGGGGAAAAAAATCAAAGCTTTATGGTTGTATGGGAATGGAATGCACATGTGAACTTGTGGATCTTGTTGTATGCTACATAGCCACAGGTTGGGGGTGGGTGTTATTTTGGATTGTTGTGGCCCGGCCTTGATAGCCCCCTCTTGCTTTGTCCCAGTCTGAGTAGTTGGCTTCCTTTTGGAAGGCGATGGAATAGCAGTCTCTACGATGTAGGGGATTAACTTTTTAGGTTGTTTGAAGGGAATTTTATATGGGGCTGTTTTTCTAGTTAAATGTAAAGTGATGAAGACAATGGTTTTTGGAAGAGAACCATATACTCCATCTTTTAGCAAAGCCCGACCTATGTGGAGCTGTTTTTTTTTGTTTTGTTTTGTTTTGCATTTGTATATATATGCTGCTACTGCATTTCTATGCTTTTGGTGTTTCCCATGGTGCTTTTTTTTTTAATGATGATGTGCTGCTGCCTGGAATCCGAAACTGTTTTCTTGGGGGATAATGTAGACCCCATGCTCTTGGTGTTTTCCTAAGCTGCTGCCCACTAATGATGATGCTACGTCGGACCCAAAATTTGATCTAGGGGGATCTTGTTGATCAGTGGGCTTCTCCTCTATGTTACATGTTTTAGCGCTTATGGCTTTGTACCCTTGCTTGTTCTCTTGGTTGATATCTTATTCAATTTTTCTGGGTTAAGTGTAGCATGTACTGGTAACTTGTAATGCATATTAATTGGGTATTATTTGCTACCAATTTTCATCATTTGTGGGAGTGTGTTGTGTTTTAAGGATCATAAATCTCAATCTACCATACTGGAGTTCGTAGAATTTGTGTACATTTTCATCACTTATGCAAATTGCTCAACAAATGATGGTGATCTTTTGCGGGATGAAGATGCAATGGAGTACTAGATGGGAGACCAATGTTGATTTGAGCTCAAAGCCGCTTTTCGCCTTTCGTTTTTTTGGGACTTCTAGATGAAAGGAGAAGGATATTGGAGTCCGTCTTTAGTTTTTGGGACTTCTACATGGAAGGAGGACGTTAGAATGATGCCTTCACTTTTGGTACTTAATACTAGTACATAATTTAATCCTTCGTTGTGGTTTTTGTATAGATACTTGATACATGGTATTTTGTTCTTGGGATTGAAGTACCATGTTTTGACATTTGTTAAATGGTTAAATGTTTTTTTATTGCCTTTGCGTATGATGAATTGTGCTATTTGAACTATATATAGTGTATGATAGGAATAAAAAAGAGAATATTTAGCAAGGGGTTTTTTTTGTCGGTAAAAGAGTTATATTGTGGGGTTCCTCGCAAAAAGAAGACTGGTTTTTAATTTGCGAGGATAATTTTCCTAGCAAAATAGATCCCTTGTTTTGCGACAAAAAATTGTTTCCACGCCAAAAAGTCATTTTTTGCAAGGGAATTTGGCTTCTTGCTATTAAGTGTACCCTTTTGCTAGGAAATGTTGTCTCTAAACATGTATATTTGGCAAGGAAATTTGGGTTGTTGCTACCGAGTGCATCATTTTGCGAGGAAAATGTTGAATCACCAAATATATGAATTTCCTCACAAATGATTTTCCTCGCAAAAGGGTTCACCATTTTGTGAGGAAAATACTTTATCACCAAACGTATGAATTTCCTCGCTAATGCATTTCCTTGCAAAAGGGTTCACTCATTAGCAACAAGTGAAATTTCCTCGCAAAAAAGAAACCCTTTAGCGAGGAAACAAAATTTTGGACGCAAAAAACAATTGGAGACTACCCATTTGCGAGGAACCGGTAAAGAATGAAAATTTCTTGCAAAAAACCTTTTGCGAGAAAATTTGCGCATTTACTGAGGAATTTATTTCCTCGCAAAAAGCCTCATTTCTTGTAGTCGAAGGTTATTGTGTGTGTGTGTGTGTGTGTCTATATATATCTATATAACAAAACAGGGAGGGTATCTCCAAGGATACCAAAATAATATGCTATTTATTTCAATCTCAACCCTTCATTCTACACAATCTAAGGGTCAAAAAATATCCCTCTCACAAACTAACTTTTGGATGGCATCTTCAGTAAATACCTTGCAATTTTTGGTCCAAAGTAAGAGAAGTTTTCAAAGGGTTCTGGAAGGTGTACGTGTCACCACTCTCTCTCCCTCTTTCTCACTTCGCAGCCAACGAATTTTTTTTGAAGTTTCAAAGTTCAAATCTCAAATCTCAAATCTCTCGCCTCTCCGTCTTTCTTCAACCCCATCCCGCTCTCTCTCTCCCCCTCCAGATCTACCGCCTCCCTCTTCCTCTCATGAGAAACGCTAGCCCGTTTCTTCTACGTCTGAATTTCTGCTCTCTCCTCCCATGGGTGAGAAACCCTCTCCCTATCTCTGTTCTGAAGGTATGTCTCTCGGATTACTTCAATTTTGTTATTTTCGGGATTAGCAGCTTTGGAAACCCAGCATTTTTCCTCATTGAATCTGTTCAAATTCTCAGATTTTTCTTCTATCTTCCAACGGCTAAGGGTTAGGTAATTTTTTTCAGAGTGTTTCAATTTGTTAACTTTCTGTTTAATGATTTGCGCAACATTTTTGTTGCTGATGATGGTGCTGTGACGAAGCAAGTCTCTCCTTCACCAAGGCAAACGGTTGAGAATTCGTTCCAACTGGAGGTGTATGGGGACTCGAGGACGTCGAACGGGATGGAAACGGCGTCGTCGTACAGGACCTGGGCTGGCACAGTCGATCCGCCGACCACGGCCGATTCTGCATCGGCCGAGGTCCTCTCACATCGGTTTTGGGTATGGATTTCGTTGCATGTTTCATTTTCCATGTTTTTTTATGGGCGAAAGTGAGTATTTATTGGAATAGTTAGATTTGCACTATTTTCAAGTCGGCATTGTTAGAAAGTATTTGTCCTAACGCCCTTGGGCTGAATCCTCTTGGCATGTTTAATTTTGCGTTTATGTTACACAATGCCTGGATTAGGTTGTCTTCAATATGATTCTTTTGGAGGGAAATAAGGATTAAGTTGCAGATTTTCAGGGCCTACCTGAGATTTTCGAGGTCTGCGCGAGATTATAAGAGGACACGGTTTCTCTGCAGTCTCCACCGTTAAATACCAACTGTTCATCTTTTTGCATTAACCGGTCCGAAAGTGTACCATTAAAACCCTTTTCATTGCCAGGGAACTTAATTTGTCCACCAATTTTTGTATGCTTATGGCTTTGATTTCTGTACAGTTTATGATCACTAGATTCAGGTAACACTAATACCCCATGTAACGGTTCACCAATTTACATGTAACGAACTAACAATCACATTAAATACGTATCTGAAGCCAAACATGATTCTAACAACCAATGAAACCAAGCATGTTTATATTTGGTAGTAGTTCTCTGTCCTTTGACAGGATAATATTTGGTAGGGGACTTTGTATTTTTGCTGAGTGTAGGCTTTATAGTTTGGAGGTGCTTTGGACATAAAAAAGTAATGGATACATGTACTTTACTATTTCTTAACAGCAAGGAGAGTGTAAATTGTGCGACAATGACGACGGTTGCAGGTTACACCCAGGATGACAAGAATTCGTATCCACATTTTAACCAACCAACAGGTAAAAAATCGGATCAATTTTATGCAACTAATCATGTGGTAAATATGACTGCTCTTTGTTTGTGGTATCTGAAAGTGTCTATAAAAACCTGCAAAAGGATAGTCAAATATTTAGAGTGGGATTTGTGATTGAATGTTTAGTAAGGCATTAGTTAACTATGGGTAATCAGTTAGGTGACGTTACTGGAACCTTAATATGAGTTTCCATCCAAAAATCGAAATCAAAGTTTTTCTTCCTTAGTAGTTAAGAGTTTTTTTGTTTTTTGTCATTGTACTCTAAGATAATTTATTGCGTAAATGCTTGCACCGAAAACCTCCATTGAAGCTTGATCGAAAATTAGAGAAGGAGCAATATATTGTGTTATTTTTCTCCTTGAGTGAAAACTAACTAGAATTTTGATCTAACAAGCATGTTTGAAGGAGAGGTAGAGCCATGGCTAACGTTTTATTGGCCACCATTGCAGCCACCGTCTTAGTCACTTACCTTGGCAGCGCACTCCGTTATGGTTTCTCCTTTTTTAAGAAAAGGTTTTCAAGTTTCGGAAGAGAACGTTCCTCACAATTTCGTGTCATTTTCTCTAAACGATTTAGTTAAGTGTAAATCTTATGGGTTTGAAGGCACTTCGCTGTGGACACGTATAATTTTAACAAGGAATCGTATCTGTATCGTACATGTTTGTAGATATTGTATTCAACACCTACCTTAGGGGCTGTGGAAGAGATAGATCAATGGGGAAGGAGACGTATGTATTGATGGTTTAAGAAAACCTGAATGGTTGCCCTGTTATGATCTGATGACAAAATCTTTTGAGTTTTGGCTAAAGCTATGGTTGCCTAATGAATCAAGTTTTGAAAGCAAAGCTTATTGTAGTCCATATGTGTTGTGTAGATAGAATTATTAGATACATGGGATATAAGTAGGTTGTAGGTTGAGAGGTTTGGTTCTACTTCCTCTCCTCCGGATAGAATAATGAGGTACATGTTTTCCCCTTTTCTGTTTGAGGAAAAATTGCCAGATTTTTGTTTCTTTAATATCATAAGTCTGTGCACACTAGAGGTTTGATGTGTTTTCCTTAGAGATTAGCTATGTTCTTTCCATCTGTTCCTTCCTCAATTTGTCCCTTTTTCCCTTTTAACAAATTGGACTTCCCTGCGGTGATTCAATTATTAAGATTCTCGCTACTGCTCTTTTCCCAATGAGAAATTTAGCAATGATGGTACTGGTTGATCCTTAATTTTTCAAATTTGTCAAGTGGAGTTGTGGTTCATTCGATGCTACTCCTGTTAAAGTCTCATGTATCAAAATATTGCAAATTCTTCTTCTTTTTCACTACTAGGCAAAATAGCAGAGGTGTTTTTTTTTTTTGGTAAATAAAAGAACATAAGTATTGTTCAGATGTATAGCATGAGCTGTTGTTTTAGATGTGATTTGGAGTTTCATGACTTGGCTAGGATTGAAGAAGTAGGGATTTTGTAACATTTTTAATTGGAGCTTTCTGAGTAGAAAGAATTCAAGACTCTACTCCCTGGTTAGTGAATCTTTTGTAACACCTATCTTTTTCATGACTGTTTTATTTATGGCTAATCTTGAAACTATTTTGCTTATTTCTATATTCCTAGGTCAGTTAAAGAAACACGTGCAATTGGTGTCACTCAGGTATCCGTTGCTAGACAATTGCAAGGGATGAGCAACTTTGTACCATGGAGGGATAAAAGAATTGTACAACGCAGGTATCGCAAGAGAGGATGTCAATTGCCTCTTGAGGATGTGTGTTATTTTAGGTAAGAAGCTTGGTCATGTTGGCATAAAATGTGAGCATCTCAATATGGGCATGTGCATGAGTTTGATTGTTCGTTTGTAAACAAACTACTCATCAAAATTCTATATTAAGGGTTACAAATGTATTGCTTTGGTGGTTGGTTTGAAACGTTTGAAAAATGGAATCTAGGTAGGAATTTCGTTTGATTAGACGTTCTTATTGTCTCAGATGCTATCATTGAAAGCAAGTAATGAAAGACAGGTTTGGTTATGTTAATTGTTTGAGACTGTTTTATTTTTCTTGAATTCATTTGCTGAAATTCGTTAGATGGTCCATGTTTGAAGCTTAATGGTGATAGACACTGATGGTAAGGACAGATAATGTGTTCAAGTTGGGTTGGATTTTGTTTGGTACGGTGTGCCTTTAGGCGCGAGGAGCTACGTGCATCAAAAGAATGGTGTCTAGAGTGAATACCTGCCACTAGGATTGAAGATGACTAGGATTTACATATGTTTTTTGGTCGTTTTATTCTAATGTCTTTTTTTTGTTTGGTTTAGTAGTTGGACGAATAGAATTGTATTGGTTAATCGGTGGCTGCCGATATGAAAAAAATGAAATTTGATTGAAAATCTCATTTGCATTTTTCAGCTACTGTAATTGGTTAGATTATCTCTCTTTCAATTTTATTTGAAAAAAGACTTCTATGAGAAGTCGGCTTCGTTGGCAGGGAGGTCAAAAGTAGAGAAGGATAATTTATTTTCGTTGCGTTCAAAACGCGTTGTGTCGTGCCTTCAGGCACGGGCAATTCCTAGTATATATATAAAATCATGGTCTCCTAAAGACTCCCTCACAGATCTCCTCCGTAAGGACCACTCCTTTTTTGACTTTTCAGACCAAATTTTGACGATCTGTACCGTTCAATGTGTTTAAAACATGTTTTCTAAGGCCAGCACGAGGAATCGCCAAAACAAAATACCGAGAAGGGCTTCATCCGAGCAGTTTTTTATTATAACTGTAAATATACAGTTTATCAAAAAATGCTCGGTTGAAGCCCTTCTGGGTATTTTATTTTATTTTTATTTTTTTGGCGATTCCTCGCAGAGACCCTTAAAAACACGTTTTAAACATATTGAGCGGTTCAGATCATTGAGATTTGACCCCGATCCATGAAGCCTGCACGAAGTCCTTATATTAAGGTCCTCATTATATAAATGTTGGTAAAGTAAAATAGGAGTTTATCGGAAACAATATATCGCATGAATGCAAATGTGTCGGTGTCAATGCAGATCAGAGTATATAGTGCGCAAATGAACAATGTCTCGCATTATCTTTAAGTGTCAGCATTATTCTTCAAACTTATTAGTCTGGACGGCTTCCAACCATCGGACCAATAGTTAGTTCACTCTGAAAGTTATGGGTCCGTTTCCGTCTCCTTTCAACTGACAGTACCAACCTTTCCGCTCAAAGTCTCAGCCTTTTTGCATCACAGATTTTAATAGCTGTTTGCAAGGTCCGTCCACCCCACAGCTCACACGACATAGTCCCGACCGTCTTGTATCACTGAATTTAACCAATCTGCTAACATGGTCCGTCCACTATGTTGTGCATGCTTAGCCCCTACCACCGACTTCTCTCCGTGAAGTTGGGGTAGCGCTCTCGTTGCACTACCGTATTCATTTCAATCCATTTTCATTCTTATCTCTATTTTTGTTCAACACAATTCAATCATTTTCTCGAAAACTGTGTCGTGTCGATATCGTATCTTGTTGTGATTATGCAGCATGTTTAATAAAATATGTTTCGTATCAATGCATCTTTTTTCGAAAAACGTGACAAATAAAATAACAATTTTTCTATGCACAATTCTTTCCAGAACCAGTCTAGGGTTAGTAGAAAATAGTTCTTTTTTACTACGAAAACTTGTTTTAAGAAAATTCTTGTTTGGTGCGATTAACCCTCGAAAAGTGAGATAACCGGGGGAGTTCCAAATCAGATGGCTGGATGAGTCCAGTTAGAATCACCATTACTTTCTTAGACAGCGTGAAGCTAATCTTGTTGACAAACTCCAATAGGGGGGTTATCCACACAGTCCAAAGATATCTCGCAAAATCTTGTTTTATGAAAAATTAAAGCTTTACATTTTCTTCCCAAAAAATTAGTCGGGTATTATAACAACATAATTTTGAAAAGTAAATCTTTATCCGGGCATTATAACGACTACGTGATATTTATTAAAATGTTTAATTTTATGACCGCTAAATTTTACCGTAAGCTTAGAACAAGTAATTTTCTGAAAAAATTATAACAACTACGGTAAGTAAGTTTGAGGAAAAATTAATATGACTACGAGCATTATAACACCGTAAAAGTTATACTTTGGAGAGGTTAGAAAAGCTACCTTAATTTCCGAGTGTTAATCGGAGGCCGAATAAGCTAAGCTTGATTTTCTGGCTAGGACTACCGTAAGCGAAAACGAATTTCTACCGACTAAGCTTCTACTTTTTGGATCGGAGAGTGGCTTTGAGTGGTGGAGGGTGGTGGAACTACTTGAGTATGGAAGAACACTTGAGTTTTACTTGAAAAACTCAACAAACTTACTACTAAAAGCAACACTACTACAATAAACTTAAAAGATAACGGGTAAAAACCGTGATTTTTATAATTTAATCACGGTTTTAAAACTATGGTTGTTGGAGCCGTTATTAAAAGTTTTCAAGATTCAACCACGGTTTATGTCTGTGATTAAATGTAAGTCCAAACTGATATGGAAACACATAAGGCGTGATGATAAACAAGATAAGACCATGGTTTGGACAACAAACCGTGGTTAAAGATCGTAAAAGATCACGATTTGAACAAAAAAGCATGCTTAAAAAATTATACAATTACGGTTTACACGGCAAACTGTAGTAAAATCTACAATATTATCACGGTTTGAAGATAAAACTGTGGTGAAATTAGTTTTAAGATCACAGTTTTGAAAAAATAATGTGAATAAAAACACTATACAATCACAGTTTAATTAATTATGCAATCACGATTTGGACAAAAAACCGTGATTGGATTAACTTTACCATTACGGTTTTGACATACATGCCTCGTGGCATCATCTCCACAACCTCCCAACTCTTATCCCAACATGCATTTGCTAAGAATTGAACCTCCAACCTCCCAATTCTTATCCTAACACTCAACCACTAGGCTACCCAAGTCTTCACGTCACATTTCCCAAAAAAAAAAATGTATATATATTATCTTTTCATTTATTCCCTTTTATATTACAACAAATATGTAATATATTTTACATAAAATATATATTGCATTATATCATAATATATTTTATTACATTACATTATAATATTTTAATTTATAGAAATTATACAATTGACGACGTAAATTTGGTCCCCGTAGACTAACCTTTGGCAACACCTAGTAATTTAGTTGACACTAACAAAAAATTAGTTAGTGACATGTTTTCTCTTTGGTAACTAACATTTTTGTCGCCACTATGTCTTTGTCAAATTCTACTTTGGCGACTAACCTCATATTTTGGTCGACAAAGGCATTGCATAAGGTAACAAACATTTGTGTCGTCGCCAAAAGTGATGCATAAAGCAACAAAATTAAAAAATCTAAAATAAACAATAAAGTGTTTACTTCCATCAAACTTGTATTCGAAGTACGATTAAAATACGCAAACACATTTTTATCAAGGTCGGAAAAACTATGATAAAAAAGTTTATTTTTTCACGGTTGTAACAAAACGTGATTAAAATAAACACATTTTATCACGGTTTGTAACAAAGCGTGGTGAAAATAATCGAAGTGTGGTTAAAATATGCGAAACACATTTTATCACGGTTGTAACACAATGTGCTTAAAATAAATACAATTTATCATGGTTGTAACAAAGCGTGGTAAAAATAAACACATTTTATCACACTTATAACAAAGCGTAGTAAAAATAAATACATTTTATCACACTTATAGGAAAATGTGATTAAATTAAGCAATTATAATCATGGTTCTTTTAAACCTGTGATAATTATGATTAATCATTACGGTTTATTAGCAAAGTGACATTAAAAACTCACCTTGCATTTCTTTATCACGGTTTCATCTAAACCTTAATCTTTCAAATTTTCTTAGTGTGATCTTTATCAATTATTCTAGTAGTGCTACTTCAAGAAATGCAAGTGAGGAGTGGGTTTTCGGTGTGGTAAAACAATGAGAGAATGGCTCACTATTTATAGGCAATGGTTGGGAACCCCTCGCCCTATCTTGGCTGGCTCCCTCTCTCTCACCCATGTGAATAAAATCTCAAATTCTAATGCTAGATTTCATTCCATAATTTTATTAGATTTTACAAGAATAAAATCCTTGGTAAATCCTAAGCTTGGTAAGAAAATCCTAGGTAAAAATCCAGAGTTTAAATGGGTGAAATCTAAGGATACTTTCTAGCTAATTTCTTTGGTTCTAAGTATTGTAGAATTTTGCATGGCCACTTTTGTTTTAGGGACTAGTTATACACTTATAAGCATATATATGTCTAATTAGCTAGTAAATCTATAGGCAAATCTAGGCTTTAATGAGAGAATATATTCTTATTCTAATGAGAATGGCTCATTAATGAAGGAATATATTCCCTACCATACTTAGGGAAAAAAAATCCCCACTAAGTAGAGTTTTGTTGCTAGTTATACAAACTAATATTCACAAAATAGGCATAAGCCTAATAGGCTATTGAATCTAAGGTAAATCTAGGAAAATATTTAGTGAATCTTCCTATTAAATGGGAGAACAAAATCTAGGAGAGAACTCCATAATTTAGGGGATTTTATTCTAGGAGAGAATTCCAAAATGCACACATGCACATCTCTCTCTCTCTCTCTCTCATTCTAGCACGCAAAAAACCTATTTTAATGGGAAGAAAAGAATAAGAATAAGAATAAGAATTTATTCTTGCTTGTAGGGAAAGAAAGTGAGATTTTGTTGAAAAAGAAGTTGACAGGGTTGTGTGAGGAATTTAGGGTAGGTTTTGGTAGATAGTTTGTGTAGTACTTGGCTTGTACAATAGGGCACATAACTAGTTATCTAAATTAAATGTAATTTCAAGGAATTTTAATAATTAAGGGGAAAATACTATAAGGAATAATTAGTCATAAATACACAATATTTTGCCTATTTAAAGGGAAGGACAAGGAACATTTGCAATCAAATATAAAGACAAGGAACATTTACAATCAAACATAAAGACACAATATTTTCCCAAAATTTTAGAATCAACTCCATTTTGTCAATCTCTCTGTTCTTCTCCATAAACAAAACGGAGAACAACAATCGGACCTCAAGTCCTGAAAACCGCTACCGAAATGGGAAATTAACTTTCGAAATGATCAAAATAATTTGAGGTAATTAAATAATCATCCGTTTTTTGGACACTATTTAGATTTTCATTCCCCTTATTTTACAGAGTAATGTTTTCATCCTTTTCCATTGTGAAATACCTTTTCTACCATTTTACTATGATATCAACATATACAGGATTATATTTTTTCCTAATTTTGTGGGATTCAATAACATCCTAATTTTGTGGGATTCAATAACTTCCTAATTTAGTGGGATTTAACCATTTTTTAATTTAATGAGATTCAGTCACATCCATTAAGAGAGATAACAAAAGAAATTTCAAATTCAAAAATTTGTTACTAATGTGTGGTGAAATTATAGATAACCAAGCAAAAAAAATTAAATTCGCACCAGCAAATATGGTAAAAATGGCATACATTGGCCAAACACCAAGTTTATGGTAAAAATAAATACCACCACAGTAAAGATGGAGAAATTTTGAATAAATATGGTAAAAATGGCAAATGTAACCAATGACCGAGTAATGTGGTAAACTTATAACTAGTCAAAAAATATGGTAAATATAATATTCTTTTAGAACACGAATCATGGTAAAAAAAAAAAAATCACATATCACGGTTTTTATGGTAAAAAATAATAATTAATCACTTATAAACATGGTAATAATTGTTAAATTAAGAACTTGAATCATGGTAAAACATATCAACCATGTAATCGACATTTCATGGTAAAAATAAAAAACGATAAAAAAATCATGGTAAAAATATCAAAACAAAATTCCATTTTTATGATAAAAAATACTGAATGACTTGTAAACATGGTAATAATTATTGAATTGATATATCTTGAATCATGGTAAAAATAAATGTCAAAAACTATGGTAAATAAGGAAGCCTTACTTAATGTTTGTGAAACTGTAACGTCCATGGCTCGGATGGTATTTTCGAATTGAAAAAGTGAACATTGTTTTGCTTGATTTCATATGAATCTTTTTGCGAATTTCTAAGTAATTCACAGGTGTAGACACCCCAATTTTGATACCCGTGCATCCCCAATGACGAAAAAAATAATCAAACTACCTTGGAGCATGTTCAGGAAATTAGGAACTTGGCCACACAGATCGCACGACTCCTGTCTCATGTCGTGCGGCTCACATTTTCCTTTACAAGCCGTGCGGCTCCTCCATACAAGCCGTACGGCTCCCCTTAGGAGCCGTACGGTGGGTATCGTTATCCTCTGCGAAAATCACAGGAATCTCATCATCACCCGCCGGATAATATCATCATTTTTATTCTCTTCCTCCGGCTATAAATAGAGGCATCCTCCTCACCTCTCACACACAGAAGATCACTCCCAGAAAAAAACTTCTGTTCAATTTTCCGGTGAAATTCGCATCCAAAACCGCCCATAAACCTTCCCGAGCCTCCGTTCACTTCTTATTTCACTCAAACCAAACCCCTCACCTCACTCCAGAACCTACCGAATCCAATTCTCGTTGTCCAAATTCGAAAAATACATAGTCTCCCATCCCTGTTCAAGCTCCACCAAGGTATAAAATCGCTTTCAAGCTTCGATTCTTAATCGCAGCTCTCCGAGGGTATCCCCAAGTTGATAACGGTTTCAACAACCATATCTTCACTCGGTAAATCATTTTCAAAACAAAAACCGGCTTTCCGGAGCCATATCGGGCGATTTTTCTCGATAAACGCACGGTACGATCCGTATCGGAAGCAAATTTTACTTCAACAACTCGTTTTCAAACAAAAACGGTTTACTTGGGGTTGATTTGAAAGAGGAAAACCAAATTTTGAACAGGTTTTGGACTCACTGGTCCTGAAACAAAATTTTTAAAAATGTAGTTGTACGCAAGCCGTACGGCTTGCAGTACGAACCGTACGGCCCCAGTGGAGGAGCCGTATGGCTCCTGTTTGAAACAAAATTTCTTCCTCTGTTTTTCCTCTGTTAGCCCCCTGTTTTTGTTTCTTTCTCTGCGTTCAAAATCTTCTTTTACTACAGTTTATCCCATTTGTTTTCAGTTTATTACAATTTAGTCTTTTGTGCTTAATTTTATTTTCGTTATGGTTTCATTATTTCATTTACATATTTATTGAAAGTCTCTGTAACAAAATATTTTCTACAAAAATCCCACAAATTATTTAGTAAAGACAGGGAATTTCCCGGGCGAGCGGGGTGCATTTTTCAATAAAACCTTCCCCGCGTGTAACCTGGCTTCCGAATCCTGAAGAATCTTTTCGCAGATCAAATCTTTTCCAAAACGGCATGAGAGTCAATAATTATTTTTAAAACGGTTTCTCGGGTACCAAACATCTTTCAAATTTAAACCCCGGGTCGCGACTCACATTTTCGTTTTCATGATTTTCAAATAAATCATATCCAAAGAGCCGCGTGGTCCCAGTGTCCACAACAAGTTTATTGCAATGAACAAGCTAGAAAAAAATGATAAAAATCTTCCACAGTACTACTACAGTTTCGTCACCTTATGGAGAACAGAGTTCAGGCCAAAAGAACTTATATGTCCAGTCATTTAACTAATGTGAATCAACATTTCCTATGTTAAAAAATGAAATAAAATAAGATTTAAAAAAAAAGACTACCGGTATGCCATGTTAGCTGAGTCTCATAGACAATATGCAAATTGTCAGTTCCTTGGTTGGCGTATGGTAGAAAGAGGAACATGGTTGATCACTGGTTGGCGTTGAGTTGCCTTGCCTCCACAAGAAAATCATGTTTCATTCGGGTTGTATTTTGACCAGGCTAGAATCTATTCTTGCTAGGGATTTTCCTCAATAGCTTTGTTTTGTTATATTTATGATGGTGGTGGCTGGCGAAGAATGATGGTGGTGGCTGGCGATTTGTAGGACTAATGCAAAGGGAAATGTGATAGATATGAAGGACAGATGGGGCGAGAGATTTATGAATGATGGTGGGATTTATGGATGACTATTGATTTGGGATTTTTTTTGGTGTTAGATTAGGGACTGAGTGAAGGATCGAGATAAGAGGGATTGAGGTTTATCCCCAAATCTCGTAATTGCAGTGGAGGACTTCCTAATTTTGAAATTGATCCACTTTCTACTGCCTCCTATATGCAACATTTAATTTAGTCCTTAATCCCCTAATTTGTTATATATATAAAGGGCAATTTAGGATTTATTTGAATCTTGGGATGGAAAGATAACTCCTAAAAATGCTCGGGATGATTTTCTAATTTCAAGTGAATAAAAGGATGATTATTTAAGTGCCCCAAATAATTTGGAAGTTTAGTTTCGAGTCTTGTTCTATGTTCAAGAAGAAGGATACTGATGCACTTCTGAAAAGGAAGCTACATACATGTTTGATTTCTTGTTTGGATGGAGGAAAGCCTCCAATTGGTTATTCAATATCATCACATATACTTTTATATTCATACACAGGTGGAATTAATTTGGGTCAAGTGCTATTTGTTGGTTGGTCGCAGTAAGAAACTAAAATTATTGAAACTGCTGAAGAACAAGAGATGTTCGATTGTGAGGCAGTCATGCGACCATGTCGCTCAGCTTCTCAAATATGGTCATGAACAGAGTGCCTGTGATCGGGTATGCTTGGTTGTCGGAACAGAGCAAATATTATCTCAATAGATACATAAAGTGACTCGCTATGTACGTGATTTTGTTGAATGTTTTGAATAAAATTATAATTTTTAAAAATTAGTGACATTTCACTAATTTTTTTGGTCGCAGAAAGTGGTTGGCTAGAGGTGGGGTGGTGGTCAGCCGGAGGTGGGGCCGTGGTTTTTTTGAATTTGATGTTCGAACTTAGAATTTTTTTTTTAAATTAGTGACATTCACTAATTTTTTTAGTCGCCAAAAAGTGGTCGGCGAGAGGTAGGGTTGTGGTCGGCCGGAGGTGAGATGGTTATTTTTTTTGAATTATATGTTCGAAATTAGAATTTTTAAAAATTAGCGATATCTCACTAATTTTTTTGGTCGCCAGAAATGATCGGCCAGAGGTAGGGTTGTGGTCGGCCGAAGGTGGGGTGGTGGTTTTTTTGAATTTTATGTTCGAAATTAGAATTTTTAAAAATTAGTGACATCTTACTAATTTTTTTGGTCGCCGGAAGTGGTCGGCTAGTGGTGGGGTGGCAATCGGCCGGAGTTAGGCTGGGGATTTTTTTTTAATTTTATGTTTGAAATTAGAATTTTTAAAAATTAGTGACATGTCACTAAGTTTTTTGATCGCCGGAAGTGGTCGGCCAGAGGTGGGGTGGTGGTCGGTCGGAGGTGGGGTGGTGATTTTTTTGAATTTTATGTTCGAAATTAGAATTTTTAAATATTAGTGACATCTCACTAATTTTTTTGGTCGCCGGAAGTGGTGGCCGGAGGTGGGTGGTGTTCGGCCAGAGGTGGGATGAAGATTTTTTTGAATTTTATGTTCGAAATTAGAATTTTTAAAAATTAGTGACATCTCACCAATTTTTTTTGTCTTTATGTTCGATTGCAAAAGTTCCTCGTCTTTCTTTTTAAAAATGTCAAATATTTTTTGTTTTTATATTCGAGTGTAAAAATTCTTTGTCCTTCCCTTTAAAAATGTCAAATGTTTTGAATTTTTGGCTAAGTGGCCCATAATATAATTAATGTAATTAAAACGAGAATTATTAAATTAAAAAATCAAAATTTTTGTTTGGGAAAATTAGGTTCATTACATAATGAACTCCCTTTAAGCCATGAAAGCCTTAATTACCGTTCAAAAAGAAAAAAAAAATGTTAGCCTTAATCATTTTTTTCCCCTTTAAGATGTACTGATTTGTGTACACTCTTCTCGACAAGAAAATAAACTATTCAAAGCATTTTTTAGCGAAAAAAATGAAAAACTGGACCTAAGCACACTGGGTAAAATCAGAAAAGACAGCGAAACATTCAAATAGATCATTCTGTTTAAAACGTATCTTCATAATACATGGTTCAACACAAATTGAAAACCAAACACAACACAAATTTAAAATAAAACACAGACAAGTACACACACCAGGCCCTCGATCACAGATGAACTAGTACATGACTATCAACCAGAAGTCCAGAAGGGAACGATCCGATATCCTCCATTAATACACAATACACGGTGCAAGGATATTGTAAATAACATTTATAAGCTTAATTCCCTCCTTGATCATTACGGGGGGCCACCGTGAGCTCCTTCGTAGCTGCCATCATGTTCATAATCACCGCCATGTCCGTCTCCACCGTCATGTCCATATTCACCGCCATGTTTGTCTCCGCCGTCATGTCCATCTCTACCGCCATGTCCGTCTCCGCCGTCATGTCCATATTCACCGTCATGTCCATCTCCGCCGTCATGTCCATATTCACCGTGCCCGTGGTCCCAACCGCCACCCTCATAATACTTGGCATCATCATGTTCAGCTGCACAAAGAGTAAATATGCTCGAATAGTTTGGAGGTGATTGGAAACAAGTGTCACAATAATAATACGAACATATTCAAGCGAAAGGTCAGGTTGGAAATTGAAACTCAATGATGACAAGCAGAATAAAACAAAGGCAAATCCATGGTTTAATCAAGGTATAAAAATCAATAAACTCAGTTTAGATAATAAAACTTACTAGAAGTGGAAGTCTCAGCCCTGGTTGTCACCGCCGAGTTAAAGAGAAGAACAAGGGCCAGAAAAAGGCCAAGGAAGACAATTG
Organism: Vaccinium vitis-idaea; assembly: GCA_963854785.1. Lineage (NCBI taxonomy): Eukaryota > Viridiplantae > Streptophyta > Magnoliopsida > Ericales > Ericaceae > Vaccinium > Vaccinium vitis-idaea. The sequence continues at coordinate 9,922,490 of OY978217.1, forward strand.
CTTTGGAACCCATTTTGCTCTTTAGTTGATTGAATGGTATTGGATTGAATGAAATTGAAGTACAAATTCGATGTCTATTTATAGGTTTGGAGAGATACCAGTGGTGAGTAGAACTGCACACGTTAAATTTGTTTGACATATGAGGTCAGTAATTTATTTATTTTTGTTAAGTCTAACTTTTGTTTTTATGCTAGGTCATCTGCCCTTATATGATGATCAATAACGTCTTTGACCGTGAAATTGAATCAATAACCTCTTATATGATGATCATCCCTTGTGTATAAAATCCCTTGTGTAACGCAAAAAGGGACCGATCAGTGCTCCATTTGACGATCCGAATCGTTCAGTTGACAAATTTCAATGTATCTAACAACCAAGGCAGAAAATAATTCATTCGACATCGGTGTTGTCACAAGAAAAATAGACTACCGTACTTTGATCGTTTATGATTTGACAAAGCCTTTAGCGATCTCAAATAGAATCTATTTTTTTCGTTGATGTTAAACCCATCGAGACCTATTCAATGAACATTTCGGTTTGTGAAATATGACAGTGTTGGATCCCGTTGTGATCGTACGAAAAATGGATCATCACACAAAGGGATGTTGAATTGTGCTAATGAAGTTAGATGTTAGGAAAATGTTACGACACATGAAAAGTAGAGTAGTAATTATTAGCTCATTCAAATAGATCATGTATGGACACCCGTTAGACATTTTTGGAAAAAAAACATTGCATGGATGGCCTATGTAATTGTAAACTTCTTTCACTCCTTATGTGAAAAAAACATTGAAGGGTGGACCTATGTAATTGTAAACCCTTCACAAAAAGATTGACCATGTTCTTCACGGAGAAAGAACTACAATTAAGTTGAAACAAAATTTTCAACATTAGTCGACGTTGCGTTAGGTGTCTAGGACGTACACTTGAGTTCTAAATATATTTTATGAAAATGAAAATATAACAAATGATTAGTTATCCAACTATAACTATTATATCATATCCATTGAACTAGCGTGCTTGTTTTGCAAAAAAATAAAAAAGAATATATATCAACAAACCTGTAGATATATGTTTATATCAGCATCATATTAGAATCAGCAAACTTACTTACCCAAAAAAAAAAAAAAAAAAAAAGTCAACTAAAATAGAAACGAGTCTAAAAGAGTTAGTAAGTATTTAAAAAATAAAACAGTTATAAATCAACAAAACAACTAGATATATAAAATCAACTAGGTTCTTTAATGTTTTCGGGATGTCACGGATCCTTCTATGGAAACATGTTTTCATCATTTTTTCTAGGGATCAAGATCCTTTTCTTGAGTTGTTGGTTTGAGTTTTCAGTAACTTATATTTGAGTCTTGAGTGTTCATATAAGAGCGTCCAAAACATATATAGTTTTTTTTATTTTATCGGCAGAATATGATAAATATTGAAATTAATAAGGGTACATCGAGAGAGAGAGAGAAAAGAAAGAAGGGAAAGAAAGAAAAAAAATTGGGGGATGGGTATCAACCAAAGGTGGTGAGTGGCCGTCATTCTAGTGTTCTGCCTTGGGGTTTTTATCATTGTGTTGGACGATAGATTAGTAAAGATGTCGTGAGCACAACAGTGGGGACAAGTCTGCCTTAAGGATCGATATGGTACCAAATGTTTTCCTTCATCGTTTTTTTTTTTGTTGTTATTTCTAGGATTATCTAACACAAAGGTATACATAATTCACAGTGTTTAGCAAATTTTCACTCAAAACCAAGTCTGATCGATGGTTCCAAGATCTCTCTCCAGTAGCAGTTTGATTGTTAGGATGCTATCATCAGCAGAGTTGTTAATATAAGCGATTGTCTGATTTGATGTATTCCTGCCGTGCCAGTTTATTCTCCATTTTTGAAACTCCAACTTACTAAGGGATGACAATGTTTACGTATTAAAAAAAAAAAAGTCTTCCGAGATTGCCACTCCCTTTTCTACCCTTTAAATGAAAGGGCACATTCTCAATGCATGAGTTTTTGAAAGAGAGAGGGCATTCATTAAGAAAATTTTACAAGTCAATGTCATGAACAAAAAATCAGGCCGGGACATCTCAAAATTAAAAAAAAATTAAAAAAGAATAAACAAATTGGGACAAAGGGAGTAATTCTTTATTATGTAGTGTCAAAATTCCCCGAAGTTGTTTACCCAAAAAAAATTCCCCGAAGTTCTTCTTCCTCATGAACAAGTTAATGATAAGCTCACATATATACTAATCATGATAGGGTTAAATAATGCAATATTATTAGAGCTACAAAAGAACAGAGTTGTTTACAAGTAGCACATGCAAGAAATTACATTAGAATAAGTTAGCCAGCATAGCGTCCCCTCCGATTTTTTTCTGCAGAAAAAACACTTCCATTGTTACTTAGACAAGAAACATGCAAAGTTGCAAACCATCTGCTCGCCCACATTGGCACTGAGGTGGATATATATGGACGCGACGCAGCTGTGTTGTGTTGCTAATCTACTCTCCACTCTTTCATCTTCATCCTCTTAGTTCAATTATTTGTGATTGCAGACGGCTTCCGGAGCTCTACCAAGTCCGTTAGATTCTCCATATTCGACATGGACAAAATCAATGCACTGATATCCTCGCCAAGCAGTGATTTGAGTTAACCTAATTTATGTTATTTTAGTTAAACCTCCTTTGTTTTTATTAAATGCAACAATAAGCTAATGATTCTGTAGGGGATAAATACTAGCAGAACTGTTTATGCCTAGGGAACTGTTAAAAAGTAATTTGTAATCATTCAACTAAATATCTAGAGTTATGCAGAAATTTGTAGTAAAATATTTAATATAAAAAATCTAGAAGAATGTGGACTGTAATGATAGAGTTCGGGACGGAAAGTCGGCTGAAGTACTAAGTCGGTTGAAGTAATCTTATATGTGCAATATCCTAGAGACTTCGGGAAGAACTATGTCGGCTGAAGTAGAGTCGGTTGATAGCTCTATAAATAGAGCTTCATTTTGTACCTTTTTAGTAATAAGAAAAAGCCCTTCCATTGACACAAGTCAATCCGAAAAGTTACCGGACAAGTAAGCAATTCAAAATCAATTCAAAACACTCCACTACCAATTCCTTACTACACTATTCATCACTCCTTTGACAATTACTCCAATTTTTCTTAACTTTCCTTCTACCTTAAACCAACAATTTTGGTATCAGAGCAAGGTTCCCCAAATACATCCTTGTCCTCCTAACTCTCATCTATCATGGAAGCCAACTCCTCCACTTTCAACTATACACAACCTCTCATCCCTATATTTGAGGGTGAGAACTATGATTATTGGAGCATTCAAATGAAGACTCTATTCATCTCACAAGACTTGTGGGATCTTGTTGAAAGCGGATACGAGGCACCGGCAATTGACGAAGAAGAAGCAACTTGGACGGAAGCAAGGAAGAAGAAGTTCAAAGGAGAACAAGAAGAGTGATGCATTGGCACTACTCAACATTCAACGTGGGGTAAGCAAATCGATCTTTCCAAGAATTTTGGGAGCAAAAACTTCAAAAGAAGCATGAGAGACATTAAAAGTTGAATATCAAGGTTATGATAAGGTTATCTCCATTAAACTTCAAACACTTTGGAGAGATTTTGATAATCTAGCAATGAAGGAAAATGAATCCGTTCAAACATTCTTTTCCCGAGTTGCTGGAATTGTCAATCAAATTCAAAGTTATGGAGATACCCTTACGGACAAAAGAATTGTCGAAAAAGTTTTAAAAAGTTTGCCTCCAAAGTTTGAGTATATTGTTGCCGCTATCGAAGAATCCAAGGATTTATCTAAACTTACTCGACATGAACTAATGAGTTCTCTCGAGGCACATGAATAAAGAATGAGCAGGTTCACAAATCAATCCTTGGAGCAAGCTTTTCAAAGCAAAATCAATTTTGGAGGAAAGAATCAAGCAAATCAAGAGAAAGGCTCATTTCGAGGAGGAGGCATGAAAGGACGTGGAGACCAAAATGCCCGGAACAAGGGAAAGGATAGGACAATCAAAGGAATACCAATGGCGGTAACTCTAACTCTTCTTGCATTATTTGCAAAAAAACAAATCATGCATCCAAAGATTGCAGATTTAAATGCAAGAGATGCAAAGTTCCCAATCATTCCGATCGTGATTGTTGGTTCAATCATGAAAAAAGAAAAGCTAATTTTTTGGAAGAAAATGAAGAAGAACAATTATTCTCTTGCATGAATGCTCAAGAAGAATCAGATAATATATGGTACTTGGATAGTGGATGCAGTAATCATATGACAGGCGATCGTAAAAAGTTTGTGCAGCTTGACGAAAAGGTCTCTTCTCAAGTAAAGCGGGGAGATGGGAAGCTGCAAAATGTTGAAGGAAAACGAGTTATTGTCGTCTACACAAAGGGAGGTAACAAAAGATTAATTTCTGATGTCCTTTATGTTCCCGGGCTTACTAAAAATTTACTAAGTGTGGGGCAATTATTGCAAAAGGATTATGCACTTAAATTTGATAATGGTGAGTGCATAATTATTGACAAAAAGAAAAATTTTACGGTGGCCAAAGTCAAAATGACTCCAAATAAAATATTCCCATTAATGATGCCACTTAATGAAAATTTTGCCCTTAAAGGAGAAAAAGTTGATGACTCATATTTGTGGCATCTAAGATATGGCCACTTAAATTACAAGGGCATGAGATTGCTAAAGGAGAAAAATATGGTGAAAGGGCTACCAAATATTGATAAAATCGATAAAGTTTGTGAATGGTGTATATATGGAAAAATGCATAGACTCCCATTTTCAAAGTTTGCTTGGAGAGCAAAAGCGCCTTTGGAATTGGTGCATTCTAATATTTTTGGCCCTACCAGAACACCATCTCTTGAAGGAAAAAGATATTTTCTCCTATTTGTTGATGATTATACAAGGATGATGTGGCTTTACATCCTTGAGAAGAAATCAGAAGCATTTCCTGTATTTCTCAAATTTCAAGCCTTGGTGGAGAGACAAAGTGGAAGACTAATAAAGACACTTCGGACGGATCGTGGTGGTGAATACATCTACACTCCGTTCTTGGAGTATTGCAAGGAAAAATGAATCAAGAGGCAACTTACAGTCCAGAAAACACCTCAGCAAAATGGAGTAGCAGAGCGGAAGAACCGCACGATTGCAGAGATCGCACGAAGCATGCTCAAAGGCAAAGGCCTACCAAACACATTCTGGGTTGAAGCTGTCAACACTGCTGTGTTCATCCTCAACCGATCTCCCACAAGGCAGTTCAAAACAAAACACCATATGAGGCATGGTATAAAGAGAAGCCACAGGTTCATTTTCTCAATATTTTTGGATGCATAGCATATGCGTTAGTTCCCTCAGAACAAAGGGAAAAATTTGATGAAAAAGGGGAGAAGTATATTTTCATCAGATATAGTGACGAGTCCAAGGGATATCGTCTCTATAATCCAAACACAAATAAATTTGTGGTTTCTCGAGATGTGATATTTGATGAAGCTGCTGCATGGAAATGGGAGGACAATTCCTTCCAAGAGCAAAAGGTTTTTGAGCTTTTTGATGCAGGAAATGGGCAAGAAACTTTGACTCCGGACCCAAGTCCAAACCAAAGCCCGCAGGCCGGTCCAGAGAGCTCATCGGAAGATCTCAATCCAACAAGAAAGGTACGCTCCTTACGAGACATATATGACTCATGTGATTTTGCCTTCTTCACTTGTGAACCACAGAACTTTGAAGAAGCTGCAAGTGAAGAAATATGGAAAAAGGCAATGGATGAGGAAATTACAACTATTGAGAAAAATCACACATGTGATCTCGTGGAGCTACTGAAAGACAAAGACGTAATTGGGCTCAAATGGGTCTATAAGACAAAATACAAAGAAGATGGATCAATTCAGAAATACAAAGCACGCTTAGTAGCAAAAGGCTACTCGCAACAGCTTGGAGTAGATTTCAATGAAACATTTGCTCCTGTGGCTCGCATGGAGACGATCAGAACAGTTCTTGCCTTGGCACCACAGTACGAGCTTCCAGTAGATCAACTCGACGTCAAATCTGCATTTCTTAATGGCGAACTAGAAGAAGAAGTTTATGTGGAGCAACCGCAAGGCTACACTGTCAAAGGAAAAAGAAGACAAGGTGTACCGACTTCGAAAAACACTCTATGGCTTGAAGCAAGACCCCCGAGCGTGGAACAGCAACATTGACAATTACTTCCATCAAAATGGTTTTGAAAGAAGCCGAAGTGAACCATCACTCTATGTCAAAAAAGGAGATACTTAGGACTTCCTCATTGTCTGCTTATATGTTGATGATTTAATCTACACAGGGACCTATTCAGTGATGCTTGAAGAATTTAAAAAGGCTATGATGAAGGAGTACGAGATGACTGATCTCTGCCTCATGAGATATTTTCTCGGCATACAAGTAAGGCAAGCCAAAGAAGGGATTTTTATCCCACAAGAAAAATATCTTGAAGATTTATTGAAGAAATTTCGGATGAGTAATTACCAGCTAGTTTCTACTCCACTTTCTCTAAATGACAAGCTGCAGCTGAATGATGGAGAAGAGAAGATCGATGCTACTGCCTACTGAAAATTGGTTGGTTCTCTAAACTACCTCCCTCATACAAGGCCAGATATTGTATATTCTGTGAATCTTCTTTCCAGATTTATGCACGAGCCGAGCAAGCTACACTATACAGCAGCAAAACGGATTCTCCGTTATCTTCAAGGAACAAAGAAACTCGGCATCAAGTACACAAAAGAAAATGACAGCAGGCTTATTGGCTACACAGATAGTGATTGGGGTGGATCAATAAACGATCGAAAGAGCACGTCTGGCTACGTATTTTGCTTGGGATCTAACATCATCGCTTGGAGTTCTAAAAAGCAACGGACAATTGCTCTGTCATCAGCAGAAGCAGAATATATAGCAGCTACAGATGCAACATGTGAGGCTGTATGGCTTAGACGAATTCTTTAGGACATGGAGCATAAAGAGGAAGGCCCTATGATAGGTGCCAAAAAGCACCCATTTAGCCCTCTAACTAACACTTTAATAGTCTATTCATAAAGTTATTTGATGAATCATAATGGTTGAATTGTGTTTGTAGGCTTTGGAGAGTGCCGAACAATTAAAAGTGCTAATTGGAGTCGATACGATGCATGGAACACAAAGTAGACGTATAGAGCTTTGCAACGGTCCAAGAAACGCATCATTTCGAGTTCGGATGAAGCCGGGGCGAGTCCGCAAAGTTTTGGCCTACAATTTGGATTTTCTGCCCGGGCGGGAATCAAAGCCGCCCGGGCGGTTTTACCCGAGTCAAGGGCGGATTAGGGCATTGACCACGTTTTTTTGGGTTTTATTATAAATAGGTCATTGCCTTGTACGTTTTGGGGGTTCTACAGTGAGTACCATTGTATTCTTACGTTTTGTCACACTCTTGAATGTGGGGGACACTTTAGTGGGAAGAAAACAGCAGCCAAGGTGCTACAATGTGGCTTTTATTGGCCAACCTTGTTCAAAGATGCCCACGAGTTTTGCAAGACATGTCTTCGGTGTCAACGCTCCGGAAACATGTCTTGCCGAGACATGATGCCATTGTCCCCGATTTTAGTTGTTGAGATATTCGATGTATGGGGAATTGATTTTATGGGACCGTTCCCTAATTCATTTGGGAACGAGTATATTTTGGTGGCGGTTGACTATGTCTCGAAGTGGGTCGAGGCTGTGGCATCCAAAACGAATGACCACAAAGTGGTGGTCCAATTTCTTAAGAGTAACATCTTTAGTCATTTTGGTTGCCCGAGAGCGATAATTAGTGATGAGGGCACCCACTTTTGCAACAAGCACTTTGCGGCACTAGTATCTAAGTATTCTATTAAACACAAGGTGGCGACACCTTATCACCCACAAACTAGTGGCCAAGTTGAGGTTTCGAATAGGGAGATTAAGAAAATCTTGGATAGGACGGTTGATACGACACGCAAAGATTGGTCTACTCGACTAGACAATGCGTTGGGGCTTACCGTACAGCTTATAAGACACCTATTGGCATGTCTCCTTACCGGTTAGTTTTTGGTAAGGCGTGCCACTTACCCGTATTGTGGGCCATTAAGAAGTTTAACTTTGATATGGCCGCTGCCGGGTCTCATCGTCGACTCCAACTTAGTGAGCTTGAGGAGTTGCGTAATGATTTATATGAGAGTGCGCGGATTTATAAAGATCGAACCAAAGCTTTTCATGATAAACACATTGTTCGCAAGACTTTTGAGCCTAACCAAAAGGTGTGGCTTTTTAATTCTCGTTTGCGTTTATTTCAGGGTAAGTTGAGATCGAGATGGGATGGCCCTTACATTGTTTATAAAGTGTTTCCCCACGGGGCGGTTGAAATAAGGGATCCGCGGGATGGTAAGATCACTAAGGTTAATGGTCAGCGTTTGAAACCATACGTGGAAGGAATTGTGAATGAAGAGGTAGTCGAGGAAGTCGACTTGGTGGATCCTGTTTATTCGGATCTCTGAGCATTCGTGAAGTCTAGGAGACTATAAATCCTTGGAGTTTGCGACAACTCCAGTGTTAGCCGTGCTCGAACGGCTATCAATGGTCCGGTATAGCCACCTAATTTCTAGCCTTAAGTTTGTGTATCTGGGTTTCCAACAATCTTATTGCCGTGTCTCGGATAGTCATAAAAGACGATTGGCTCTGATTTCTTTAAGGAAAAACCTTGTGTGATTTAACCTGTTGAGTCGTGACTTACCCGGGATTGTTGTGATGACCTTCTCTACACAAACTGAAGTGAGGAATTAAGGAGAAAAGTAGTACCCATGTCTTTCGCGTGAAGAAAGTGGTGGATTTAATTGTTTTTGTTCATGTTTTCTTTTATCATTTTTGTTTGTGTTTTGTTTGCATTTCGTGGTATTTTTATGCTTGTGTCTTAGTTTTTTAGGTTCCGGAGTTGGACAAAGGAAGCTGGAGTGTGGAAAAAATTCGGTTGGGCGTGATTGCCGGTAATTAGAGGACGAAAAAGTGCATGGTGTACTCTCTGGAAAAACCACCCAGGCGGGTGGAAAACCGCCCGGGCGAGAACGGGTGACTCTGACGAAGCAAAACAGGCGGAATCGCTCTCTGGAAAAACCGCCCAGGCGGGTTGAGGGCCGCCAGGGCGGAAACGGTATGGATGATGGAGAAATTTTTCCCAAAAAAAAAAAAAAAAAATTTGCTGGAAAAGCCGCCCGGGTGGGTTGGTGGCCGCCCGAGCGGGAAAAACAGAGAGGAAAAACCGCCCAGGGCGGGTTTGGGGCCGCCCGGGCGGGTAGGGCCGGAAAAACAAAAAAGAAAAAAAAAAAGGCGAAGAGCACCCATTTAGCCATCTAATTAACACTTTAATAGTCTATTCATAAAGTTACTTGATGAATCATAATGGTTGAATTGTGTTTGTAGGCTTTGGCTAATTGGAGTCGATACGATGCATGGAACACAAAGTAGACGTATAGAGCTTCGCAACGGTCCAAGAAACGCATCATTTCGAGTTTGGATGAAGCCGGGGCGAGTCCGCAAAGTTTTGGCCTACAATCTGGATTTTCCGCTCGGGCGGGAATCAAAGCAGCCCTGGCGGTTTTACCCGAGTCAAGGGCGGATTAGGGCGTTGACCACGTTTTTTTGGGTTTTATTATAAATAGGTCATTGCCTTGTACGTTTTGGGGGTTCTAGAATTTTTGAAGGCAAGTTTAGAGAGAGAAACACGAGCCGTTCCATGGGTTCTTCAAGTTCTTCATCAAATCAAGCATTCGTCTCCATCTCCATGGCCGGCTAAACACCTTCTAGGGGGAAGATGAAACCCCGATCCAAATAACTTTGCTTATGTATAGGATTTAGGTTTATTTACTCGACTCGATTGTTTAACTTAGAACATGTTTTCATCACATATGGGTGAAATCATTTTAATTCTTTCTATTGGTTGAGTATTTGTGTGTGCACTCTCAAATACCTAGTTAAACAATGGTTTTCTACGTTTGTGTTTGGGTAACTGAGATGGATTATGCTCGTAAGACGGATCATGCCACTGGACAGTTCGTGAAACAGACGAGTTGTGCCAGCGAGACGGTCCGTACTATGAGATAGTCCATGCCTGTTAACAACATAATTATCTTCTCGACAAATTGTGATTCGAATAATAAACCTAGCCTACACATAACTTAGTTACGTGGCCGGGGTGGATTCGACCCCCTAGATTTCTCTTCCATTCGTTCTTCATCAATTTTATTACTTGTTTTTAAATTAATTAGTTTCCAAAAACCAATCACCCAAATCTCTTTTTCAAAATTAAATTAGAATTAGTCAAAGTTAACGTAACTTAGCCAAATTGTCTCTGCGGATCGACACTCGGACTTAGCCACTATTCTTCTAAGTAAGGGTTAATTCCTTGTTTTTATAAATATATTTTTGATACGGTACGACATGATCACCCTACAATTATCTACTGCGATAATATGTCAGCCATTGCAATGAGCAAAAATCCAGTTTTTCACGGTAGGACAAAACACATTGAGCTCCGACATCACTTTATCAGAGACTTGGTGCAGAATGGAGAAATTCAGCTCGACTTTGTCAATACGAAGGAGCAACTGGTCGACATAATGACCAAAACAGTGGCAGCAGAATTTTTTTCTGAATTTCATCAAGTCAAGAAGATTACAAATTAAGGAGGAGTGTTAAAAAGTAATTTGTAATCATTCAACTAAATATCTAGAGTTATGTAGAAATTTGTAGTAAAATATTTAATATAAAAAATCGAGAAGAATGTGGACTGTAATGATAGAGTTCAGGACGGAAAGTCGGCAGAAGTACTAAGTCGGTTGAAGTAATCTTAGATGTGCAATATCCTAGAGACTTCGGGAAGAACTATGTCGGCTGAAGTAGAGTCGGTTGATAGCTCTATATATAAATAGAGCTTCATTTTGTACCTTTTTAGTAATAAGAAAAAGCCCTTCCCTTGACACAACTCAATCCGAAAAGTTACCAGACAAGTAAGCAATTCAAAATCAAGTCAAAACACTCCACTACCAATTCCTTACTACACTATTCATCACTCCTTTGACAATTACTCCAATTTTTCTTAACTTTCCTTCTACCTTAAACTAGCACCCCAACAGGAACGAGGGGGACGTGACAAAACCAATCATGTTCACGAACAATAACCTGAATGGTGTGAGTGTGGAATGAGTGTGGAAACTTTATATTCAACTCAAAACCAATTGACAATGAGTGGAGAGATCACAACATATATTAAATGATCACCCATTCCACTCGTAGGCGATGTGTGACAATATTTCTTAACATCCCCCTCACGTGCAGCCGCATTTGAGGTCTGTCACGTGTGGCCAACTTTTTCGGTCCTCTCATCGTCCAGCCTTTTTGCTAGTCTGTCATCGTGGATATGGAATTGCAATTTTCTTTTTTTAAATGTAGAGTGGAATAGGCCTTGCTCTGATACCATGAGGAAACTTTATATCCAACTCAAAACTAATTGACAATGAGTAGAGAGGTCTCATCATATATTAAGTGATCTCTGATCCTACTCCTAGGCAATGTGAGAAAATATTTCTTAACAGTGAGGGTACCCCACAACGATGCTTTGGTTATCACCCTACGAATAGGTGAATTTGACGTGGAAAAAATCTTGATAGATCAAGGAAGCTGCACATAAATCCTGTACTTCCATACTGTCAAAAAGATGGAACTACAGAAAAGAAGTTCGGAAAAAAGCCTCACCCACTTGATTAGACTTGGTTCGCAACTCGTCTGACCAATGGGAAAAGTGAGGTTGCCCTTTCGGGCAAGGTCCGTGGTTATGAAAACTGAGGTTTTAGTGGTAGACGTGTCACCATCGTAAAACGTGATCATCGGACGAACTTAGATGCATAGAATGAAGGCAATTTCATCAATTTACCACCAGATCATAAAATTCTTGGGGAAGATGGCATTGAATGCATTATGCATAAAGAGGAACTTACATGGGGTTCGTAAAAAGGAGGACTATTTAATTAAATATAATCTTTTTCAAGTACATTTAATGTCCTAATGATTTTTTGTGCACTTTTTCTGAGTCCAAGACATGCGAGATGCACAGTCTAGATAGCTTTTATTTTTATTTTTTGTAACAAAAATTTTGCTACTAGGATTCTTGACTTAAATTTGTAACACGAGTAAGTCGGTCATATAAGCTCAGCTGCTCCTCAGTCCTTCCCTCCCATGTGCAAAATAGGTGAGGAAAAATGATCATGCATAGTGATCTTCAAGTACGTAGAAATGATTAAAAAACTTTAAATTCATTAATAAAAGCTGAGCAATTTATTATGCAACTACAATAATCTTTATATACTTCAGCCGCCTGATCGAAATTGTTCGTTTTGTATAACAAATTGAGTTTGTGCAACAAAAAATGGGAAGCAAGCAACACGTAATTTGAAGTATAATTTATTTTTTCTCTTCCTTAAACTCAATTCCGTCACGTACAAAAAGAAGCCTCCCAAACTGATTTGTGGTAAGGATACTCTTCTTGACGAGAAAATAAACTATTCAAACCATTTTTAGCGAAATACTAAAAGAGGATTGGACCATAGGCACACAGGACTACCAGATCAAAATCAGAAAAGATAGCGAAACATTCAAATAGCTCATTCTGTTTAAAACAAGTCTTCATAGTACATGGTCCAACACAAATTGAAAACCAAACACAACACAAATTGAAAATCAAACACAGACAATTACACACACCAGGCCCTCGATCACAGATCAACTAGTACATAACTATCAACCAGAAGGGAACGATCCGATATCCGCCATGAGCTTAATTCATACACAATTAAAACACGGTGCAAGGATATTGTAAATAACACTTATAAGCTTAATTCCCTCCTTGATCATTACGGGGGACCACCATGAGCTCCTACGTAGCCGCCATCATGTCCATATTCACCGCCATGTCCGTCTCCGCCGTCATGTCCATATTCACCGCCATGTCCGTCTCCGCCGTCATGTCCATCTTCACCGTGATGTCCGTCTCCGCCGCCATGTCCATATTCACCGCCATGTCCGTCTCCGCCGTCATGTCCATCTTCACCGTGATGTCCGTCACCGCCGTCATGTCCATATTCACCGCCATGTCCCTCTCCGCCGTCATGTCCATCTTCACCGCCATGTCCGTCTCCGCCGTCATGTCCATCTTCACCGTGCCCGTGGTCCCAACCGCCACCCTCATAATACTTGGCATCATCATGTTCAGCTGCACAAATAATAAATATGCTCGAATAGTTTAGAGTTGATTAATATGAACATATTGAAGCGAAAGGTCGGACTGAAAATTGAAAATCAATGATGACAAGCAGAATAAAACAAGGGCAAATCCATGGCTTAATCAAGGTATAAAAATCAATAAACTCAGTTTAGATAAAACTCACTTGAAGGGGAAGTCTCAGCCAAATCCCTGGCTGTCACCGCCGAGTTAAAGAGAAGAACGAGGGCCAGAAAAAGGCAAAGGAAAACAATTGCTTTGGAACCCATTTGGCTCTTTAGTTGATAGGATGGTATTGGATTGAATGAAATTGATGTACAAATTCGATGTCTATTTATAGGTTCGGAGAGATACCACATACCAGTGGTGAGTACAACTGCACACGTTAAAATTGTTTGGCATATGAGGCTAGTAGGCTAAGACATGGTTGATTAAGTCAGTAATTTATTTTGGTTTTGGTTAAGTCTAACTTTTGTTTTTATGCTAGTTCATCTGCCCTTACCTGATGATCAACAACCTCTTAGACCTGAAAATTGAATCAATAACCTCTTATATGATGGTCATCCCTTGTGTATGAAGTCCCTCGTGTAACCCAAAAAGGGACCGATCGATCAGTGCTCCATTTGACAATGCGAATCGTTCATGTGACAAATTTCAATGTGTCTAACGACCAAGGCAGAAAGCAATTCATTGGACATCGGTGTTGTCACAAGAAAAATAGACTACCGTACGTTCATTCCTGTTCATATGAATATGATTTGACAAAGCTTTTACGATCTCAAATAGAATTGGTTTTTTTCACTGATGTTAAACTCATTGGGACCTACTCAATGAACAGTTTGGGTTGTGAAATATGATAGTGTTGGATCCCATTGTGATCGTACGAAAAATGGATCATCACACAAAGGGATGTTGAATTGTGCTAATCAAGTTAGATGTTACGAAAATTTTAGGATACATGAAAAGTAGAGTATTAATTATTAGCTCGTTCAAATAGATCATGTATGGACACCCGTTAGACATTTTTGGAAAAACATTGGAGAGCCCATCACTTTGTTTGGTTGGGAATTTTGAGAAGGATATTTCGAGAAATATTTTTGAGACAGTGTTTGGATGGGTTTTGGAAAAAGTAATAATTAGAAAGATGTGTAATAATTGAAGAGAGATAGAAAGAGAAATAAAAATAATGATTGGAGAGATGCGTTTGAGTAGAGAGAAAAATGTGTTTAGTGATTGGAGAGATGAGAGATGAGAAAAGAAACTTTTTTAAATTTTTTTTGGAAATGTGAAATGAACAAATAAACTTACTTCACTCCTTATGTGAAAAAAACATTCGCGGGTGGACCCATGTAATTGTAAACCCTTCACTCCTGATGTGAAATAATGCAAGGAAACAAAAAAAGATTGACCATGGTCTTCACGGAGAAAGAACTACAATTAAGTTGAAACAAAATTTTCAACATTAGTCGACGTTGCGTTAGGTGTCTAGGACGTACACTTGAGTTCTAAATATTTTTTAAGAAAATGAAAATATAACAAATGATTTGTTATCCAACTATAACTATTATATCATATCCATTGACCTAGCATGCTTGTTTTGCAAAAAAATAAAAAAGATATAAATCAACAAAACCCGTAGATATATGTTTATATCACCACCATATTACAATCATCAAACTTACTTCCCCAAAAAAAAAAAGTCAACCAAAATAGAAACGAGTCTAAAAGAGTTAGTAAATATTTAAAAAATAAAACAGTTATAAATCAACAAAACAACTAGATATATAAAATCAACTAGGTTCTTTAATTAATGTTTCCGGGATGTCACGGATCCTTCTATGGAAACATGTTTTCATCATGTTTTCTAGGGATCAAGAACCTTTTCTTGAGTTGTTGGTTTGAGTTTCCAGTAACTTATATTTGAGTCTTGAGTGTTCATATAAGAGCGTCCAAAACATATATAGTTTGCTTCGACAGGCTGTCGATTTTTTTTTATAATTATCGGCAGAATTAATATGATAAATATTGAAATTAATAAGCGTACATCGAGAGAGAGAGAGAAAAGAAAGAAGGGAAAGAAAAAAAAAATGGGGGATGGGTATCAACCAAAGGTGGTGAGTGGCCGTCATTCTAGTGTTCTACCTTGGGGTTTTTATCATTGTGTTGGACGATAGATTAGTAAAGACGTCGTGAGCACAACAGTGGGGACAAGTCTGCCTTAAGGATCGATATGGTACCAAATGTTTTCCTTCATCGTTTTTTTTTTTGTTATTTCTAGGATTATCTAATACAAAGGTATACATAATTTACAGTGTTTAGCAAATTTTCACTCAAAACCAAGTCTGATCGATTGTTCCAAGATCTCTCTCTAGTAGCAGTTTGATTGTTAGGATGCTATCATCAGCAGAGTTGTTAATATAAGCGATTGTCTGATTTGATGTACTCCTGCCGTGCCAGTATTTTGAAACTCCAACTTACAAAAATACTTACAAAAAGAAAGCGACTGTACAACAAAAACCACAACAAAGCATCAAATCGAAATCTCCATGTCGATTTTCTCTCTCTAGCATGACCTCTCAAATTGAACCTACAGAAGCTGAGGCGCAGACTCAATCGGCGGAGGAAGCTGACCATCTAGAGAGGAGCGCTAAGAAAGTTAAAAATACCCACGAGATCCCCTCCGTTGCTGAAAGTATGGAGGAGATTTCTCCTTCAGCTCCAACTAATCCCCCTCCCGAAGTGGTGATGGAAACTCAAGAGGAGCAACTGGGGAGGGGTTCTCCCACACCCCCTGTTAACCCCATCACCACTATAACTCTGACGAAGGGTGAACAGGTCAGATCCTTCAGAGCGGCTCCCATGAGAGAGCAATCGGTTGAAGAAAAGGAAAAACGTATCAACGAATTTGAAGAAAGTGACACAGAGGACGACATGGAATGCGAGGAACCCCCACAGACAAGTTCGAGAATCCGGGTCGATTTTCCTCGAGATCATCTGAAACGTATTAGATCTAATTGGAGAGGCTGTCTAATTATTAGGCTGCTGGGCAGAAATATAGCTTTCAAGATCTTGATGGATAAGATTCATAAACTTTGGAACCCAAAAGGTCTGTTTACCCCCTTGGATGTGGGTTTGGGCTTCTACATCATTAGATTTGAATCAAAAGTCGATTACCACAAGGTCTACACCGGTGGACCTTGGATTATCCAGGATCACTACCTCACAGTGCAAAAATGGTATAGCGATTTCGGGGCGGACAAGGCCAAAGCTATGAGAACGGCGGTTTGGATCCGTTTTCCCCTTCTTCCTGCTGAGTATTATGATGAGGAAACTCTGTTTCAGATAGCAGCTAAGTTGGGGAAACCGGTGAAAGTGGACTGCAAAACGGTGGACTCCATGAGAGGAAGCTACGCTCGGATGTGCGTCGAGATGGATCTAAGCAAACCTCTTGAACCTTCCATAGCCGTGGGTAAGTACGATTATCGTATAGAATATGAACATATTCACACTATTTGTTTTTCTTGTGGCAGGGTTGGCCACCGGCGGGAACTTTGCGCGTTTACAGAGGCACCGGAAATTACAGAAAGTGAAGGTACATCGACCGTTATTGGCGCCAGAAGGACTGACAATCAGAAGGTTGATTTCAACGGGCAGATTGAAACTAGTGGGCCTAAGGAGATTGGGTTTGGAGAATGGATGGTGGTTAACAGAAGGAAAAGGCCCATCAGGACTGTTGGGCCTCAAATTCCAAGAGGGCAGAATGCTAATGGTTTAGGCAAGCAACATCAACAAGGAAATTTGGAAATTAACAAAGGGGTCCAATCCCAAACCAGGACCAACTTTGTTCCAAATGGGAAAAACAATCAAAAGGATCCCAACAATGGTCGTTCCAAAAAACCAAAGTTTCAATACCAACAAAAATCCACATCCACGGCCACCAAGAACCCCTTCTCGCCTACTGACCCTACGTCTGATCTAGCTGCGGATTCGAGTGAGAAAGCTGTTGAAAATTCCGTCAAGGATAAGGAAATATTACCTCTAGCCATTTCTAAACCAAAGCCTACCCAGAATTCTGGCAAGCCTCAAAACAAAAGCCCTAATCCTTCTTTGGATGAGCCCAACCCTTCTAAAGTTGCTAACAAAGCCCAAGACCTTGTCCAGCCCAATGCCCAAGTTATTAACCCTTAGCCTCCACCTGCAAACAATACAAATAACCCTATCCTTTCATGACCCAACTCTTATACTGCATTTTCTCCAGCTCCCAACGACCCCTCTCCTCAAATCCATATAGAGCTAGTAATAGACGATATCCCAACCACAAGAGAACCTCCAGACCCAAACACTACTTCTACACCTACGCACCATGAGCTTGCCAGAACTGTGGAACTTCATGACGATTCAGGAGTACTTCAAAAATCTGTTTAAAAGAGAAGGAGGCTTTACCTACAGACCATTCTCCCAATCTGCTAATACTCTTTCTCTGGATGATAATGTTAAATTATGTGCTACGGTCACTAATATGGAAATTTGGAACACTGTTCAGAATATTAACCCCTATAAGGCCCCTGGGCCCGACGGAATACAAGCTGTCTTTTATCATACTTTTTGGGATATAGTCGGTAACGATGTTTGTGAATTTATTATACTTTGCTTTGATACTGGCTCTATTCCTAAAGATGTGAACAAGACCCTTATTGCTCTGATTCCTAAAGTTGACAATTCGGATTCTCTGAAGCTGTTTAGACCTATAAGTCTCTGCAATGTTCTTTATAAAATCATTACAAAAATCTTGGTTAGCAGTGTTAGGCCCCTTTTGCATAAAATTGTTAGTCCCTACCAGTGTAGTTTCATTCCAGGGAGAACCACTAATGATAATGTTATCATAACCCAGGAAATTCTACACACGCTTAGATCCAAAAAAGGGAAAAAAGGTGGCATGGTCTTTAAAATTGACTTGGAGAAGGCTTACGACAATATCTCCTGGAGTTTTCTTTAAAATATTCTATTGTTCTTTAACTTCAATGAAAAATGGATTGCTTTAATCATGGATTGTGTTACGAACGTCTCTACCTCTGTCTTGTGGAATGGGGAAGCCCTGGAAGAGGTCACTCCTAGTAGAGGACTCAGACAGGGCGATCCTCTATCCCCTTATCTTTTTGTGCTTTGTATGGAGAGATTATCTATTCTGATAAATGAAAAGGCGGCTGAGGGTAAATGGAAAGGTATAAGAGTTTCTAATAATTCAGCTCCTCTTACTCACCTTTTCTTTGCTGATGATTTAATTTCGTTTGGTCAAGATAGCTTGATACTTGTAAAGCTATGATGGAAGTACTTAACAAGTTCTGCGAGATGTCGGGACAGACTATCAACTTGAACAAATCTAAGCTCTATATTTCTAAGAATGTCCCCAGATCTAGAGCTAGGCGACTTAGTGCGTTGACGAACATTGCTCTTACTAATGACCTTGGAAAATACCTTGGAGTTCCCCTCCTCCATGGGAGAGTCACCAAGCATATATTAGGAGAGGTTCCAGCATATATTAAGTGATCTCTCATTCCACTCCTAGGCAATGTGGGAAAATATTTCTTAACAGTGAGGGTACCCCACAACGATGATTTGGTTATCACCTTACGAATAGGTGAATTTGACGTGGAAAAAATCTTGATAGATCAAGGAAGCTGCACAGAAATCCTGTACTTCCATAGTTTCAAAAAGATGGAACTACAGAAAACAAGTTTGGAAAAAAGCCTCACCCACTTGATTAGACTTGGTTCGCAACTCGTCTGACCAATGGGAAAAGTGATGTTGCCTGTTCGGGCAGGGTCCGTGGTTATGAAAACTGAGGTTTTAGTGGTAGACGTGTCATCATCGTACAACGTGATCATCGGACGAACTTAGATGCATAGAATGAAGGCAATTTCATCAACTTACCACCAGATCATAACATTCTGGAGGAAGATGGCATTGAATGCATTCTGCATAAAGAGGAACTTACGTGGGGTTCGTAAAAAGGAGGACTATTTAATTAAATATTTTTTTTTTCAAGTACTTTTAATATCCTGTTGATTTTTTGTACACTTTTTCTGAGTCCAAGACATGCGAGATGCACAGTCTAGATAGCTTTTATTTTTATTTTTATTTTCTGTGACAAAAATTCTGCTACTAGGATTCTTGACTTAAATTTGTAACACGAGTAAGTCGGTCATATAAGCTCAGCTGCTCCTCAGTCCTTTCCCTCCCATGTGCAAAATAGGTGAGGAAAAGTGATCATGCATAGTGATCTTCAAGCACGTAGAAATGATTAAAAAACTTTAAATTCACAAATAAAAGCTGAGCAATTTATTATGCAACTACAATAATCTTTATATACTTCAGCCGCGTGATCGAAATCGTTCGTTTTGTATAACAAATTGAGTTTGTGCAACAAAAAATGGGAAGCAAGCTACACGTAATTTGAAGTATAATTTATTTTTTCTCTTCCATAAACTCAATTCCTTTACGTACAAAAAGAAGCCTCCCAAACTGATTTGTGGTAAGGATACTCTTCTTGACGAGAAAACAAACAATTCAAACCATTTTTAGCGAAATACTGAAAGAGGATTGGACCATAGGCACACTGGACTACCAGATCAAAATCAGAAAAGATAGCGAACCATTCAAATAGCTCATTCTGTTTAAAACAAGTCTTCATAGTACATGGTCCAACACAAATTGAAAACCAAACACAACACAAATTGAAAATCAAACACAGACAATTACACACACCAGGCCCTCGATCACAAATCAACTAGTACATAACTATCAACCAGAAGGGAACTATCCGATATCCGCCATGAGCTTAATTCATACACAATTAAAACAAGGTGCAAGGATATTGTAAATAATACTTATAAGCTTAATTCCCTCCTTGATCATTACGGGGGGCCACCATGAGCTCCTTCGTAGCCGCCATCATGTCCATATTCACCGCCATGTCCATATTCACCGCCATGTCCGTCTCCGCCGTCATGTCCATCTTCACCGTGATGTCCGTCTCCGCCGTCATGTCCATCTTCACCGCCATGTCCGTCTCCGCCGTCATGTCCATATTCACCGCCATGTCCGTCTCCGCCGTCATGTCCATCTTCACCGTGCCCGTGGTCCCAACCGCCACCCTCATAATACTTGGCATCATCATGTTCAGCTGCACAAATAATAAATATGCTCGAATAGTTTAGAGTTGATTAATATGAACATATTGAAGCGAAAGTTCGGACTGAAAATTGAAAATCAATGATGACAAGCAGAATAAAACAAGGGCAAATCCATGGCTTAATCAAGGTATAAAAATCAATAAACTCAGTTTAGATAAAACTCACTTGAAGGGGAAGTCTCAGCCAAATCCCTGGCTGTCACCGCCGAGTTAAAGAGAAGAACGAGGGCCAGAAAAAGGCAAAGGAAAACAATTGCTTTGGAACCCATTTGGCTCTTTAGTTGATAGGATGGTATTGGATTGAATGAAATTGATGTACAAATTCGATGTCTATTTATAGGTTCGGAGAGATACCACATACCAGTGGTGAGTACAACTGCACACGTTAAAATTGTTTGGCATATGAGGCTAGTAGGCTAAGACATGGTTGATTAAGTCAGTAATTTATTTTGGTTTTGGTTAAGTCTAACTTTTGTTTTTATGCTAGTTCATCTGCCCTTACCTGATGATCAACAACCTCTTAGACCTGAAAATTGAATCAATAACCTCTTATATGATGGTCATCCCTTGTGTATGAAGTCCCTCGTGTAACCCAAAAAGGGACCGATCGATCAGTGCTCCATTTGACAATGCGAATCGTTCATGTGACAAATTTCAATGTGTCTAACGACCAAGGCAGAAAGCAATTCATTGGACATCGGTGTTGTCACAAGAAAAATAGACTACCGTACGTTCATTCCTGTTCATATGAATATGATTTGACAAAGCTTTTACGATCTCAAATAGAATTGGTTTTTTTCACTGATGTTAAACTCATTGGGACCTACTCAATGAACAGTTTGGGTTGTGAAATATGATAGTGTTGGATCCCATTGTGATCGTACGAAAAATGGATCATCACACAAAGGGATGTTGAATTGTGCTAATCAAGTTAGATGTTACGAAAATTTTAGGATACATGAAAAGTAGAGTATTAATTATTAGCTCGTTCAAATAGATCATGTATGGACACCCGTTAGACATTTTTGGAAAAACATTGGAGAGCCCATCACTTTGTTTGGTTGGGAATTTTAAGAAGGATATTTCGGGAAATATTTTTGAGATAGTGTTTGGATGGGTTTTGGAAAAACTAATAATTAGAAAGATGTGTAATAATTGGAGAGAGATAGAGAGAGAAATAAAAACAATGATTGGAGAGATGCGTTTGAGTAGAGAGAAAAATGTGTTTAGTGATTGGAGAGATGAGAGATGAGAAAAGAATCTTTTTTAAATTTTTTTTGGAAATGTGAAATGAACAAATAAACTTACGTCACTCCTTATGTGAGAAAAACATTCGCGGGTGGACCAATGTAATTGTAAACCCTTCACTCCTGATGTGAAATAATGCAAGGAAACAAAAAAAGATTGACCATGGTCTTCACGGAGAAAGAACTACAATTAAGTTGAAACAAAATTTTCAACATTAGTCGACGTTGCGTTAGGTGTCTAGGACGTACACTTGAGTTCTAAATATTTTTTAAGAAAATGAAAATATAACAAATGATTTGTTATCCAACTATAACTATTATATCATATCCATTGACCTAGCATGCTTGTTTTGCAAAAAAATAAAAAAGATATAAATCAACAAAACCCGTAGATATATGTTTATATCACCACCATATTACAATCATCAAACTTACTTCCCCAAAAAAAAAAAGTCAACCAAAATAGAAACGAGTCTAAAAGAGTTAGTAAATATTTAAAAAATAAAACAGTTATAAATCAACAAAACAACTAGATATATAAAATCAACTAGGTTCTTTAATTAATGTTTCCGGGATGTCACGGATCCTTCTATGGAAACATGTTTTCATCATGTTTTCTAGGGATCAAGAACCTTTTCTTGAGTTGTTGGTTTGAGTTTCCAGTAACTTATATTTGAGTCTTGAGTGTTCATATAAGAGCGTCCAAAACATATATAGTTTGCTTCGACAGGCTGTCGATTTTTTTTTATAATTATCGGCAGAATTAATATGATAAATATTGAAATTAATAAGCGTACATCGAGAGAGAGAGAGAAAAGAAAGAAGGGAAAGAAAAAAAAAATGGGGGATGGGTATCAACCAAAGGTGGTGAGTGGCCGTCATTCTAGTGTTCTACCTTGGGGTTTTTATCATTGTGTTGGACGATAGATTAGTAAAGACGTCGTGAGCACAACAGTGGGGACAAGTCTGCCTTAAGGATCGATATGGTACCAAATGTTTTCCTTCATCGTTTTTTTTTTTGTTATTTCTAGGATTATCTAATACAAAGGTATACATAATTTACAGTGTTTAGCAAATTTTCACTCAAAACCAAGTCTGATCGATTGTTCCAAGATCTCTCTCTAGTAGCAGTTTGATTGTTAGGATGCTATCATCAGCAGAGTTGTTAATATAAGCGATTGTCTGATTTGATGTACTCCTGCCGTGCCAGTATTTTGAAACTCCAACTTACAAAAATACTTACAAAAAGAAAGCGACTGTACAACAAAAACCACAACAAAGCATCAAATCGAAATCTCCATGTCGATTTTCTCTCTCTAGCATGACCTCTCAAATTGAACCTACAGAAGCTGAGGCGCAGACTCAATCGGCGGAGGAAGCTGACCATCTAGAGAGGAGCGCTAAGAAAGTTAAAAATACCCACGAGATCCCCTCCGTTGCTGAAAGTATGGAGGAGATTTCTCCTTCAGCTCCAACTAATCCCCCTCCCGAAGTGGTGATGGAAACTCAAGAGGAGCAACTGGGGAGGGGTTCTCCCACACCCCCTGTTAACCCCATCACCACTATAACTCTGACGAAGGGTGAACAGGTCAGATCCTTCAGAGCGGCTCCCATGAGAGAGCAATCGGTTGAAGAAAAGGAAAAACGTATCAACGAATTTGAAGAAAGTGACACAGAGGACGACATGGAATGCGAGGAACCCCCACAGACAAGTTCGAGAATCCGGGTCGATTTTCCTCGAGATCATCTGAAACGTATTAGATCTAATTGGAGAGGCTGTCTAATTATTAGGCTACTGGGCAGAAATATAGCTTTCAAGATCTTGATGGATAAGATTCATAAACTTTGGAACCCAAAAGGTCTGTTTACCCCCTTGGATGTGGGTTTGGGCTTCTACATCATTAGATTTGAATCAAAAGTCGATTACCACAAGGTCTACACCGGTGGACCTTGGATTATCCAGGATCACTACCTCACAGTGCAAAAATGGTATAGCGATTTCGGGGCGGACAAGGCCAAAGCTATGAGAACGGCGGTTTGGATCCGTTTTCCCCTTCTTCCTGCTGAGTATTATGATGAGGAAACTCTGTTTCAGATAGCAGCTAAGTTGGGGAAACCGGTGAAAGTGGACTGCAAAACGGTGGACTCCATGAGAGGAAGCTACGCTCGGATGTGCGTCGAGATGGATCTAAGCAAACCTCTTGAACCTTCCATAGCCGTGGGTAAGTACGATTATCGTATAGAATATGAACATATTCACACTATTTGTTTTTCTTGTGGCAGGGTTGGCCACCGGCGGGAACTTTGCGCGTTTACAGAGGCACCGGAAATTACAGAAAGTGAAGGTACATCGACCGTTATTGGCGCCAGAAGGACTGACAATCAGAAGGTTGATTTCAACGGGCAGATTGAAACTAGTGGG
Organism: Vaccinium vitis-idaea; assembly: GCA_963854785.1. Taxonomy (NCBI): domain Eukaryota; kingdom Viridiplantae; phylum Streptophyta; class Magnoliopsida; order Ericales; family Ericaceae; genus Vaccinium; species Vaccinium vitis-idaea. Next base: position 9,946,663 of record OY978217.1, read on the forward strand.
CCTAAGGAGATTGGGTTTGGAGAATGGATGGTGGTTAACAGAAGGAAAAGGCCCATCAGGACTGTTGGGCCTCAAATTCCAAGAGGGCAGAATGCTAATGGTTTAGGCAAGCAACATCAACAAGGAAATTTGGAAATTAACAAAGGGGTCCAATCCCAAACCAGGACCAACTTTGTTCCAAATGGGAAAAACAATCAAAAGGATCCCAACAATGGTCGTTCCAAAAAACCAAAGTTTCAATACCAACAAAAATCCACATCCACGGCCACCAAGAACCCCTTCTCGCCTACTGACCCTACGTCTGATCTAGCTGCGGATTCGAGTGAGAAAGCTGTTGAAAATTCCGTCAAGGATAAGGAAATATTACCTCTAGCCATTTCTAAACCAAAGCCTACCCAGAATTCTGGCAAGCCTCAAAACAAAAGCCCTAATCCTTCTTTGGATGAGCCCAACCCTTCTAAAGTTGCTAACAAAGCCCAAGACCTTGTCCAGCCCAATGCCCAAGTTATTAACCCTTAGCCTCCACCTGCAAACAATACAAATAACCCTATCCTTTCATGACCCAACTCTTATACTGCATTTTCTCCAGCTCCCAACGACCCCTCTCCTCAAATCCATATAGAGCTAGTAATAGACGATATCCCAACCACAAGAGAACCTCCAGACCCAAACACTACTTCTACACCTACGCACCATGAGCTTGCCAGAACTGTGGAACTTCATGACGATTCAGGAGTACTTCAAAAATCTGTTTAAAAGAGAAGGAGGCTTTACCTACAGACCATTCTCCCAATCTGCTAATACTCTTTCTCTGGATGATAATGTTAAATTATGTGCTACGGTCACTAATATGGAAATTTGGAACACTGTTCAGAATATTAACCCCTATAAGGCCCCTGGGCCCGACGGAATACAAGCTGTCTTTTATCATACTTTTTGGGATATAGTCGGTAACGATGTTTGTGAATTTATTATACTTTGCTTTGATACTGGCTCTATTCCTAAAGATGTGAACAAGACCCTTATTGCTCTGATTCCTAAAGTTGACAATTCGGATTCTCTGAAGCTGTTTAGACCTATAAGTCTCTGCAATGTTCTTTATAAAATCATTACAAAAATCTTGGTTAGCAGTGTTAGGCCCCTTTTGCATAAAATTGTTAGTCCCTACCAGTGTAGTTTCATTCCAGGGAGAACCACTAATGATAATGTTATCATAACCCAGGAAATTCTACACACGCTTAGATCCAAAAAAGGGAAAAAAGGTGGCATGGTCTTTAAAATTGACTTGGAGAAGGCTTACGACAATATCTCCTGGAGTTTTCTTTAAAATATTCTATTGTTCTTTAACTTCAATGAAAAATGGATTGCTTTAATCATGGATTGTGTTACGAACGTCTCTACCTCTGTCTTGTGGAATGGGGAAGCCCTGGAAGAGGTCACTCCTAGTAGAGGACTCAGACAGGGCGATCCTCTATCCCCTTATCTTTTTGTGCTTTGTATGGAGAGATTATCTATTCTGATAAATGAAAAGGCGGCTGAGGGTAAATGGAAAGGTATAAGAGTTTCTAATAATTCAGCTCCTCTTACTCACCTTTTCTTTGCTGATGATTTAATTTCGTTTGGTCAAGATAGCTTGATACTTGTAAAGCTATGATGGAAGTACTTAACAAGTTCTGCGAGATGTCGGGACAGACTATCAACTTGAACAAATCTAAGCTCTATATTTCTAAGAATGTCCCCAGATCTAGAGCTAGGCGACTTAGTGCGTTGACGAACATTGCTCTTACTAATGACCTTGGAAAATACCTTGGAGTTCCCCTCCTCCATGGGAGAGTCACCAAGCATATATTAGGAGAGGTTCCAGCATATATTAAGTGATCTCTCATTCCACTCCTAGGCAATGTGGGAAAATATTTCTTAACAGTGAGGGTACCCCACAACGATGATTTGGTTATCACCTTACGAATAGGTGAATTTGACGTGGAAAAAATCTTGATAGATCAAGGAAGCTGCACAGAAATCCTGTACTTCCATAGTTTCAAAAAGATGGAACTACAGAAAACAAGTTTGGAAAAAAGCCTCACCCACTTGATTAGACTTGGTTCGCAACTCGTCTGACCAATGGGAAAAGTGATGTTGCCTGTTCGGGCAGGGTCCGTGGTTATGAAAACTGAGGTTTTAGTGGTAGACGTGTCATCATCGTACAACGTGATCATCGGACGAACTTAGATGCATAGAATGAAGGCAATTTCATCAACTTACCACCAGATCATAACATTCTGGAGGAAGATGGCATTGAATGCATTCTGCATAAAGAGGAACTTACGTGGGGTTCGTAAAAAGGAGGACTATTTAATTAAATATTTTTTTTTTCAAGTACTTTTAATATCCTGT